>BMAT01009686.1:76608-89706 GCA_019649035.1 Elysia marginata | reverse complement strand
TTGGCTTGTTGGCGCACTGCCCTCCTGCTCTCTCCCTTCCTTCTTCTCTCTCTCTCTCTCTCTCTGTCTCTCTCTCCCTTCCTTTCTCTCTCTTTCTCTCTCTCTCTCTCTATCTATCTATCTATCTCTCTCTGTCATCTACCGATTTTTTAGAATTTATCTATCGATTGATCTGTCTTACTAGCTCTTTCTTTATCTCTCTCTCATTTTCCTTTTCACTTCTCACTTCCTTTTTTTTTATTATTCACCATCTGGCAATTCCTCTTCAGTACCAATTTGAAGTTACAAAACAAATAATACAGTACATAATAAAAAATGTAAGTTTATTAATCGTCCAAAATAACCCTTCTTCCGCGGATGGTTACAACCTCGCCAAATGTAGGATATTGATTGCGTCTTTTCTTTACTGAAACAGGTGTATATCTATTAGCCTAATATTTAATACTGCTAAATTTAGTTTCAAACGCGTTTCTGTTATTTTTTTTTTTGTCATTCTGTAAAAAAATGACCCACTTTCACGATGATTTGTATTATTTATACAGAAAATGCTTCAGAAAAGGACAAAGAGGACTTTTTGAACGAGTTTGAAATTTTGAAACGAGTAGGGAAACATGAAAACGTCGTGTGCCTGGTCGGTGCTTGTCATATCAGAGGTGAGTGTCCTATTCTGATAGTCAGTATAGCGAACTAAATGTAACATTTAGTCATGAAGTTAATTTTGGCTGAGACAAGAAACTGCAGGTGGCGAACTCTAAATTGTGGCTTTAATTTTATGTCTTTAATTAATTTGCTTTTAAAAATACAGCTGTTTCTCGGAGTTCATCGGAGCTTGATGTTTGAGCAAACTCGATGATTCGCTTCGCGAATAACCCTCTCTGTCCGCGGTCCTGTGCAGGTGATCGAAGGCTGTTTAAATCTTCAACTCTCTTTAAGTTCATAATTTTTACTTCGAAAGGTTTGGAGGAGCTCTTTGCTAATTGTTACTCGTTAACTTGTTGTAGGCATTTCTCTGAATCTAGGTCCATTGTTTTCAAGCAAGCATTTTTAAAATTGTACATGTACTAAGCAGGTTTGAAAGCGCACTCCTCGTCCATCCTATCATCAATTTTCGTCTCCTGTAAAAACATCACAGTCATTGATTACATGCATCATCCGCATGTTGTTTCTGTCCCTTTTATTCTGAAGTTGAGCACTTATCTTCAGGCCTAATTAAATTATAGATCATGTCCACATTGAACCAGAGCAAAATAATATAGCAAGGCGGAGCCCTCGAATTTTAGGGAACGAGTGGGCACGAAGCTCAGAGTCAACAGGTTTTCTTGTTTATTGCAGATGATTAATTGAAAATGTTGATGAGCTTATTCATGGGAAAAAGTTAGATGTTGTCGTTAATGGTAATGATGGTGATAGTTAGGATGACTATGGTGCTATCACGGTGATGCTGATGATGATCGTGGTGATGATAGGCTAATGATGAATAGTTATGATGATGATGATGATGATGATGATGATGATGATGGTTAGACTCAATGGATAATATTGAGGAATGTTAGGAATAAAAGGGCTTCAAAGTACGTGGGTATGACAGATTGGTTAAAAAGAATAAAAGTGATTTAAAATTGTATTGATAACAATGGTGAATGGGACAAAACTGTTCACTTTCACCAGAGATCTGATATATTGATATATATGGCTATTTTGCCTCCCCCGAACTGCAACCTTAGGTGTCATGTATGTAGCCATGGAGTACGCGAAGCACGGCGACCTCCGAACCTTCTTACGTCATAGCCGGAAGCTGACCTCGCTGCACGAGTACGACAACACGTCCTGTCCGACCCTCCGCGCCGCCCTCAGACCACAGACACTCATCAGCTTGGCGCTAGGCACAGCGCAGGGCCTCAGGCATCTCTGTGAGCAGCAGGTGAGACAAGGGTGATACTGACACAGCAACGTTTCCCCAGGGAATCAGAACTTTTTCTTAACCATAAGGTCTTGCATTTTTTTTTGTTCTGATCAGTGACTGACTTTTAGTGACCCTGAACTTCTTTGACTTCCAACAACAAAAAGACAAGGATCAAAAGGGTCTACTGTAAAAATTCAAATCAATTGGGATGTCCCATGTGTCGATGAGACGTCATTGTCTTGTAACTGGCATCCGGTGTAAGGATAAGAAAGTCCTTAGTTTAAGTACGCGATTAACTATCTCGAGTTCTCTTTACCCGACTTAAGTTTTGAATGAGTTAGGAATACAAGGTCTTTTCAGAACGAAGCCTGATCTTTATTAGCCGCTCCTCTTTGAGCTCAGATAGTACCTTGATTTGTTTGTTTGTCGAAAAATATTAATTCAAACTGAAAACGCATCGAACTTTCAAGTGGGTGTTTCTAATGTGTTCATTTTTTTTTTCAAATTGTATTTTCTGTGTAGTTTTATCATCATCATTACCTTCACCAGTTTTTGCCCAGTATAGGTCTCAGGCCATCATTCTTCACCTTCTCTGTTTTGCTCCAGTTTATTTCATATAATTTCATTCCATTACTTTCTATTTTTGCCACAACAACCGTTTTCCCTTTCTCCATGTTCACACTGTCTGTCTCTCTTTCTCTTTCCCTGCGTTTGCACCCAAGCGCTATCTAAGCTATGGAGCTTTTATCACTTTCTGATGAAACTATGTTTAGGGGCCAGTTATCACAATATGTCAATGTAGTTGTTACTATTTTCTTAATCTTAGATTATTCATCGAGATGTTGCCGCCAGGAATGTTCTTCTGGGAGACAAACTTGTGGCTAAAATTGCAGACTTTGGCCTCTCTAAAAATGACCAAACATACGTGAAAACATCAAGTGTAAGTAATGGCTTTTGTTTTATTTGCTTCTGAATAGAAAAGGAGAGAAAGTTCTAAGTTACGATTTTAGCGAGAAAATCACCGTTTAATCAACGAAATGGCATTGTATTGATTTTTATTTGACTGAAAATTTCGTTCAATGCGTAGAAAGACACTTTATAAAACACTCTATCAATCTTGATAAGATGGTTTGGTGTTGAAAATTTAGATGAAAATAGGCCTTCATAGCTTCTGTAAATAGTTTTTGTAGTCCATGATTGTTTTGCCTGAAGAACTTTTTCATTATAATAAAAAAAATTTCTGAGAAAACAGCGTAGTGATAAGCCAAGGCGATTCCACAATGAGGCAATTCGAAACTTGCTGGGAAGTGGGAAGATCAAACTAAGCATCTTACAACGCCAAAGTTGCAACCCATAAAATAAGCCATTCCAAGGGAGCCTAATTTGGGCAAAAATAAATAACTTGGTTAACTCCCTTCTAATGTAGAATTGCCCTAGTCGGGAATAGCCCCGAAAAAAAGTATGATGTTGGATTGCCCCAGATTGTACGTTTGAATTAGCTGGCATAACAACATCAAATGAGATGAATATGGTTAGGAAACAGACATTTTTAAAGAAAGGGATTAGTTTTCATGTAGGCCTATGGAAATCATGCCTTTTCAAGCAAATGTCGTTTTAGCGTACGAGGTTTTCATTTCGGTCACAAACTTAGGGTGCAAAGCGCGTGACTTGAATAGTAATCCTAGTTTTTCTGGACTTACTGACAGCAGTTTGTGTAAACATAAATTAGAATGAAACTTGGGCAATCTGTCAGTTTAGAACTATACCCAGTCCTTTTTTATGGGACAAAGTTATAGATTCTCAAGAAATCTGTTTCGATTATTTAGGAGACATACCCATGCCACACAAATCAGTATTCTGTGGGTGGGACAATACTGCATCGATGACCAAATAATCAGCTTTTTATCCTGCGGCAATATTTTGATGCTCAAAAGTTTTCTTTACGCAGGCAACATGTTGCTGTCTCAATATCCAGCCCATTTTAGTGAAAACCTTGATCAGTTTATGCCCAAAATTAGTCTCTCTATGGGTAAACATTTCTTTCGAATGATATGTATTTGAAGACATAAGCAATTGAATTTAGATTAGATTATATTTAAATATCTGAAAAACGTCTGAGGTGTTTTTAAGACCTTCTTAACAAAAATAATTTTACCGGCTAAGATGCTGTT
This sequence comes from Elysia marginata, assembly GCA_019649035.1. Taxonomy (NCBI): domain Eukaryota; kingdom Metazoa; phylum Mollusca; class Gastropoda; family Plakobranchidae; genus Elysia; species Elysia marginata. Next base: position 85,632 of record BMAT01009686.1, on the reverse strand, counting down.
TATAATTTTATCTTTTAATTTTTTTCAAATTAAATGCAAAACCAACACTATCTTAGGCGGTTGGGCGTCCTTTGGCGTTGGCTTTTAAATCTTAGATTTGCAACGTATTTGGTATAGACTCAATATTATCATTAGCTAGCTGTTTCGTTGTTTTTAGGTTGTCTTCTGGTTTTTCAGACTCGGGTACCTATACGGTGGATGGCTGTGGAGTCTCTTTTCAACAATACCTACACTCTACAGAGCGATGTGTAAGTTTCTATCTCTGCTTGAAAGTGTATGAATCTTAGACATAAACCGATGTTTAAGTCCTTAAGCTAGTCAGAGAAGCGTTTAAAGTCTATTAAATATGTAGATACAAGACGTGTAAATTCTTAAGCCATCCGTATATGGGGATATGTATTATCAAGGTTTGAAGAAACAATGCGATGCGTCAGGTCTTTGTTATTTCAAGGCGATCTGTAGGTTCTTCAGGTCTGCAGTGTTTTGCATTTTTAAGCTCTTCAGACAAAACGCGATATTTTATGTAACATCAAGTCACGAAGCGATGACGTATAAAGCCCGCCATTCACTGCACAGGCATCCTTTGAGGTTTGACCTTTCTGTGGCCTGAACACGGCCTCCTTTGACCTGAACACGGCCTCATTTGGCCTGAACACGGCCTCATTTGGCCTGAGCACGGCCTCATTTGGACTGAACGCGGCCTCATTTTGGTCTGCGCAGGCCTAAATCCCGACCCACGAGGCTGCCTTCAAGCGGCCTCTTGAATTCTTTCGGTGACAGACACTTCAGGCCAAGCCTTTAGGCCAGGGTACTGAGGGAGGAAAAAAGTCGGGCGTATTAAAGTTGATAAATGCGAAACTTGATTACAGATTCGTAGTCAGCATCGAGTTCGTATCCGAAAAAAATACCAAACACGCGTTTTGAAATTCATTTGTTCGATTAAAAAAAAAAAGAAAGAATATAATTTTCTCCCGCGCGCGATATCTCTAGAGCCATGATGAATGAATTGGGAAAGCCTTTGTAGTAAGTGGGCATATTTCTATCAGGCGGCCCCAAGGTTCCCCTGAGGCAACCTCAACAAGGTCTCAATGCGTGGTCTCAAGTCGAGGCCTGCGTAGTGGCTGGCGGTCCCGTTAAAATACGCAAAGAGGTATGCGTCATTGTATGTACACTTAAGCTTTGAATACAAAGCGATTTTGTAAGTTCTTAAGCGCTGCTGCTCAAATACATGTATAATTATGTTTTATAGACACAAAGCATTGTTTTTAATGAATTATGAAGCATACGCAGTGTGAGATATATATAGACAATAAGTGATTTTAAAAAATCATTACTTAAACTGTTAGTCTAAAAGGGTAAGTTAAATCAATGAAGAGGAAAAGCTAGTTGTTACAGCCACACCCAGATGTAGCTGTTGCTAATTTTTTCACGATAAGGGGCTTATTGTTTGAAAGGCATATACTCTGAACTATTTATGATTTTCTTGGCCACATAGTAGCAGGAAAGGTCTGGACTGCCGGACGTACCAGAATGGCAAAAAAAGTTTTTTTCCAGTATTTCTGCTTAACCTTTGACACTTAAAGGGTCCGAAATGCAGTTGTTGGAAACCCCATTACTACATTTCTGTGTAATTTTCACTCCCAAAGGGTCTAAAAAAACAGTAGTCGCAAGAGGAATAAAGGAAAAAAAACTACTCTTTATTCAGCCTAAACTTTATCCCACTCAAGAAAAAAAAACCAGATTCAACCAAAACTACCCCCAACTTGATATTTAAAATTATTGGAATTTCTTTACATCTTCTCTCAATATCTAGCATAGGATGGGATACTAGCACTAATAAAATGTGACCCTCAGTAGAGACTTGCACACCCTTTCGACCTAGTGACGAAGGACGGTCCGATATGGACTGGGCATGTGTGAAGTGCCTCCTCGCGACTCATTGGAGCGGAGGATTAGAAAATAATTAAAATGCAAGAGACCAAAGATGAAATGTGCGCAAAACTTTTAACAAAAAAAGAACAAATTAAAGATGAAAAGATAGGGGGAAAAAAGACAAATTAGATTTATGACAGATACTTAACCACTAGTAACCAACCGGGTCATTTTTATAGACTTAGATCAATGGCACATGAGAAAACAAAGGTCTGGACTTCCTCAGCCGCTATGGCTATAAGGATACAGTGACTTTGTCAGCTTTAGGGCCGAATATCAATCAGCAAAGTTCGTCATCGGCGCAGAGAATTGAGAACTAAGATAAGTCATGCGAATTTATGTTTATGCGAAATCTGTAAAAACCGAAGAATCTTTTATCATGCCATTTAGTCACACATATGAAATGTGTATATATAAAGAACTAAACAGAAAGTCATGCCGCAGTGTATATTATTTTGTAGAGACACATCGTAACATAGATTCTATTGACAAACATGATGAGGGAAATTAGGACCTAGAAGGCAGAATGTACTTCATCACGTCCTTTTTTTAACTGGAAAGAAAGTTAAGGCGTTCTGCCTGTTCACAGGTGGTCGTTTGGCGTGTTGCTGTGGGAGATTTTTACTCTGGGTGGGACTCCATACGCCACCATTGACAGTCAACAGCTGTTCTCCTATCTGAAGAATGGACATCGATTGAGGAAGCCGAGACTCTGCGAACAAGACATGTAGGCCACGCCTGTTCCCACTTTTGTCATAGTCGTTGTTGTCATGATGAATGTATTTGATGATAATTATGAAAACAGCTGTATTTCTAACAATCCAAACTGTAATAATGATTTCTTTGATAGTTATGGAAGTTATGGATGAATGGAGAACTGGTGATAGCGATTTTGGCGATAATGGTAGTGATGATGTCAGATTATGATAAGGTACTGGTGATTGCAGTTGTGTTTTTGTTTAATTGTTTATGTTGCTTTTGATGATGATGATAATGGTGATGATGATGATAATGATGATGATGATGATGATGATGATGATGATGATGATGATGATGATATCCTTTTGTGATTTCCTTTTAGGATTAGAGAGAATTCTAGCCAAGAAAGTATATCGATAGTCAAAGAAAGGGTAAAATCTCAAGGGGATACAGTTGAATGTCATTAGACCCAGCTTCTTTACATTCTGTTAGGTTTTCTTTAGCATAGAATTATATTTGATAAAAAAGCAGAAAAAAATGTTGTACTGTAACAAATTATAAATTGTGAGTGTGTGTGTCTGATAAAGTACACTGTTTTTATTGCTTTTGTAATACATCATAAATGAGACTTTCCCTCTCCTTTTATTTTGGTATTGGGAATGCTAGGTTGCATGGACGCAATGAAATGAAATGTTGAAAAAGTGAAACTTCTTCGATTGCGTCTCACTCTAGGTATGCCATGATGCTACAGTGTTGGAACGAGGCTCCTGACAGGCGCCCAGTTATGGAAGAGTTGGTAGCCCGACTGCAAAAGATGCTCGAGAAAAGTCAGGTGGGTTGTCAGTTAACGTCATGCCGCATTTTGCATTTTAATTTTTCGCAGCTATACAAAATACAGTAATAAGGGCTGGATTATGTGTGGTCAGATTTTAGATTGTGAGTTGCTACCGACACCACCTTATAGCACAAGTAACCTACTCTCCCGATATTTTCTCGGTAGCTGAAGTTACCTGACCCTACTGTTTTGATATATCCACGAGAATAACTTAAACACAATGTTCAATGATTTTTTTGGCATTGATTAACTGACAAATTTATGCAAAATTTTCCTATTTTCTTCAATAATGTCAAATTTTAAAGTCGTCTTGAATGAGTGATATGTGAAGTTTGCAAAATGACGTTTCCATCAAAGCACAAGTCCAATAGCGTATAGAATATTATATACTAGGAGTTACATTTTTTCTCTCCCCCCCCCCCTCCTTAAATACACATATTCAGGTGTACATCAACTTAAGCAGCAAGGAGGAAGCTCTCTACGCGGAAATTGACCATGGATCTGAGCAATGAACCAACAAAGCACAGATCGGCGAGCTCTTCAAAGAGTAGAGCAAAAGACTTGCACAAATGAAGGAATGGCCAAGAGTCTGCCTGAAGGTTTTCACGTTCAAAGAAAACATGCTGCATTGTTGGACTTTTTATGCATTTTTCAACTTCCAATTTTTGTGGAATCTTTATTCACGAGAACTTTGGGTTCTTTTGAAAATGTGCAGCTCTTTCGTAAAAGATTAAAAAGCTTATTCATGTTGTCTACACAAAAGGATCTACAATGCTAAACAATGAAATGGAATCAGATATTTGTGAGCTTTGGATTTCTTATCCACGTTCAAATTGGACCTTTGCATTGAGTGTGTAACTGAAAGTGCAAAGTCCACCGATTAGGTGCATGCATCTTTTGGTTGCTCACCGATATTCTCCAAACTTGCCAATGGACACGGGTTGAACGCAGACAGGCTTAAGCATTTTGGTTACTACACCATAAGTCTGCATTATTTATACTATAGGCCTAAATGAATCAGAAAAAAGTTGTCTTGCGTCATACATGTATAATCTTTGCCAAGAGAAGAGACGTTACCGGCAGACTTCACATTTCCTCTCGCTGATTAGGCGGTTTAACATCGTTTTATATCATCAGTCAAGAAAGCAGCGATCCACAAAGCACATTTTGTAAATATACACGTATGTACTGTAGGTCATTAGATGAAGTACAGCACCCAAATAAGTTATTCTTACTCAATGTTTTTATATGTTAATGTTTTGTTCATTAAAGGCAACATATATATCATGATTTCTAAGGGGGAACATGCACAGTCTTTTGTAAATGTTCTAAATATTTTAAACTTTCTCTAATTAAAATTTCATATCACAGTAAAGTTAACTGTATGAAACGAAAATGTATGCACTTCACTTTCGTAAAAACGTGTGTTTATTATAAAACATGCCTTAACTATGCTAAAACTAAATCCACACTTAAACTTAAAGTGGTGCTTTTGTTTCTGTTCTTCGGTAGTCGGTACCAAATCCATATAATTCTCAGTGCGAAAATGTTTTAGAATGCCTGTAAGAAGTGTTTACAAGAGACTAAATATAAAACCGAGACTAGGCCGATTAGAATGATAAATTCGAATTGTATATATAATTATGTATGAAAGTTTACGGTGAGCTCCTGTTTTGTTTTTTTTTTTTTTTGTTTTTTTTTTTTGGGGGGGAGGGGGCGGGGTTCATCTCGCCGTGAGTTATAAATGTAAAAGGCCTGTTATGGACCCCTTTGTCATTACTTTCAAGGTCTGGGTATCAGTTTAAATAGAATTGACATATAGCCCGACACAAACAATATAAGAAACATCATATGCCATTTTTTTTCTTTTTATCAATTACTTTATGTTAGATTAAAGCAAAATAAACAAACAAAACTTAATACTTCATCAACCTCCTGATTTTACGGAAATAGAAAACACGCGGTCCAATTTCTTCTAAGATGTATGAGTAATTATGATTTTTCTGTTTATTGCAAACTTCTGCTTTGTCGTTTCTGGGTACACAAATATCATACATGTTCAATGCTACGATACCAATGAATATACATGTACGTTATAAACGTACATTGTAATGCTGTACAAACCCGTGACAACGTCTATTAAAACAGCGTTGTAATGTTATGTGTATACATGTACTTACCGCTTTGTGTTCTAAATTACTTAGGTTAAATAACAAATGCACCACAATAATATTATTATGTAACCAATTTACGCATGAAACAATGTTTTGTCTTTCTTTATGATATACATATTGTTGGAAATATATAACCAATGACAAAAGTACAACCGCATATTTGTATAAATGTACATGCCTACATGCTAATATTTTTCAAACATACATGTATTCTGACAATAGGGATAAATGCAATACTAATATTAGAGCGTATGAATGTATTTTGTCAGTCCCTTTAGTTTGGGTTTTCAATTGAATTAGTTGTGCTGTTTTACATTTTCAGTAGCGCAATGCTTGCATAATTATGCTGCCTTGCTCTCGTTTTTTCTTGTAGTTTCTTGTTCGCAGGATTCGTTCAAAGCAATGCAAGTAATTAAAGTATTTTCTTTAAAACTCTTAAGGCGATAATGATTTTGACCTATATCTCCAAGATGTCACATGGGTATTGGGGTCAGTGGGGTTACCATTCAAAAATCTCCTCCGGATTACCGCCATCCCATGTTTAATTTTATGTTACACGAGTGCCGATAGGTCTAGAAAAGTGGCAGTATTTCATTTGTTGTTAGAAAGACTAAAGGCTCATTTTATTTGGGGTGCTGTTTGGGTTAGATACTATGTAAATAATGTCATTTGAATTTCCTTGCCTCTTGAGGCTGGCTGAAGATTTTATATTCGGACTCGTATACTTTTGGAAGTTAAAGAAATACTCAAATTAACTATATCTTTCACGGCTATAAAGCACACTGGAAGTAATTATTTTGGGATGACAAATTTCAGTGACAACGTTTCAGTCATTCTGTTCTAGATCTAGATCTAGATCTACCGAATGATGTACGAAAGCAAGTCAACACCGATACACCCAGTCCCACTCCCAAGGCAGGACTAGAGAAGGAATTCTGGCCTAAAACGCATCAAGAGAAGTGGGGATTTCCTAAATGCTATGAAAAGCTGATCCAGGATGGAGTCCAAGGGTGGAAACTTGGTTGGTAACTTATTTGGATCATCTAGATCTAGTCTAGCTAGGGCTGTTAAAAGTGACCCTAAACAACAACCCAAACAGTACCCCAAATAAAATCCGCCACAAAGCAGTTTGTTGACCCCAATAGTCACGTGACTATTTCCGGGTAGAAATAGGTCAGAATCATTGCGTCGAAATTTATCTTTTTAGCAATGGATAAAATTATCATTTTAAAAAATGTACTTCTCATTTTTTTTTACCTCGGTTGGCCTGTAGGCTTTATTCAACTGATTTCCACATACTGGTATTATCATCTGCTGCAGTTTAGCTTTAGCGTTGACTTTCTAACTCTGATGGCTTGGCCCCATAAGCGCCGCAACAGACCCACACATAAAAAAGCGACCGCAAGGTAAGTTATGACAGAAATTGTCTTTGGGTAGACAAATGTGGACAATATTGCCCGATTTAAAAATGAGTATAAATGGAACCAAATTGTCCTTATAATGAGTCAGTCGAAATAAGGTCCTCACTAAAACTAACATTATCAATCATTCCGGGGATGAAACTTGAACAACGAGGGCAGGTAAAATACCTAGATAGAAGTAGACCTTATTTCAAGTAAAGGAAGAAACATAGCAGAAATAGGGCCTATCATCAAGAATAGTACCAGCAAGAAATACTCTTCAGAGGAGGAAAGCTGTACTTTTAATTTAAAAAGTTAAATTCAAAGAAGATAAAAAGCACTTTGGTGTTTGGAGAACCTATCATAATGCATGGATGCAGAGCGTGGAAAATCTAAAAACGGACACAGAAAACATTGGAGACAACAGAAATGTGTTTTTTTTAGAAGAATGCTCCGAATATCATGGAAGACAAGAAAATCAAATGAAACAGTCTTGAATGAAGCACAAACGAAAAGGTCATTCATAAACAAATTTCGTAAACACCAGTCGCCATTTTTGGACATATATATGAAGTGAGAGCCTTGAGCATCGAATGAAAACGGAAAAAAATCAACTGAGAATGTTGTAGGCGTAAACAATAGGAAAAGATTTATGTATTACTATGAAATGTTATTATTTTTCTCTCTTTTTAACTGCAGTGCAATTAATCAATGTCAATTATCTTAATTTACCATGTCCTCAATTATAAAATCTGGTAAAAGATGAACTAGGGAAAATTATTACGTGAATTTTAACAACATACTTGTTTCATTATTGTTACCACTACTAGAACATCGTCACCACCACCACCACCACCACCACACCATCACCACTACTACTACTACTACTACTACTACTACTACTACTACTACTACTACTCTTTCTACTACTACTGCTACTACTCTTTCTACTACTACAGGGTTAAATTATTATGGTTCGATGTTATTGCTGTTGTTATCATTGTTGCTATTACATGTACCGGGTATTTCTTAATAAAGCTTTTATTATAAAAAAAAAACATGAAAGACATAGATCTGCATGGAGGGTTACATGTAATGTATAAAGGACGTGTCTGAAAAAAAATTTAAACGATCATACAGACGGCAGACAGATAAAACGCTATAGACTTGACACAATGGTTTTAGTATTGTTTATTTTATTCTACCCACCATTCGTCCAATATCTGCTGTATATTGGCACGAGACTTCATTAAGTTTTTAGGTTTCAACATTTTTTTTTAGTAAGCCTACCTTACAAATACATAGTTAGAGGGAAATCTTTGAAAACTACACGTACATAGGCTAAACGTTTAAAAATGGCCAATTTTTTTTTCTTTTTCTTATGAGTGTAATTCAATACCAGTAGTTACAAAAGAATTATGAGACGGTTGATAGGCATCAAATTACTATGGCATTTTACCCGATTTCTCTTAAAAATCAATTTCTTACCTTATTAGTGCCATACAGATTTTAATTGTATATATTAAATTGTTAACAAGTACTAGCTTTAAAATTAGAATTCCTGTTGTGCCATTCATAAATGTATTTACAAGCCTTTTTTTCATGTAAAAATGTTTCCTTTTTTCATCTGATGGAGACAGATAGTTACAAAATAAACAATAAAACAAAAATCAAAATCACAATTAAATTTGTTTGCTTTTCACAGTTCTTTACCTTTTTAACAGCACGAACTGTGTTATAGTCTGGTGGTCAGGTACCCGTTTTGTTTTTCATGAGTTTTTTTTTAAATTTTTGTATGTTTTCCGTGCTTTATTAAATTCTTTTTCTTTTAACTTGCACTCATTGGTACACAATTCCCTAAAAATTTTGAAGGTCTTAGAGTTGCGCATTGTTGATTGTTTTCTGTAGGCCTACCTAATGACTGTCCCTTGTGGTTGTTTTTTTTAGCTAAGGGACCGTTCACAATTGACGTCAACCAAAATTT
>BMAT01009686.1:25189-38888 GCA_019649035.1 Elysia marginata | reverse complement strand
TTGGTAGAATATAAAATGTATTGTAGCCAGTCAAAATGAGTCTGATGTTGTAATTTTCTTATAAATCCTTGATTGTCAACTTCATTGTAATTTGTATCCAATGGCAAGGTCTTTAAGTGTCAAAAGTTATTATGGTATAGCATATGGGAATACAGCCCAATTTCAATCATACCAGTATGGACTTTTTTAATAATTGAACCATAATTGGACAAAGATTTGAAATTCTTTAGTATTTCAATTGCCGCTCCCTTCCCCCTCCTTTTTTTTAAAGTTAAAAGCTTTATCAATGGTGTAAATCAATTCATAGCATTTTCTCACAATAGTGATACTCCAATTTTGCAACTGAAATAATACCTATTTTAATATTGAAAGAAAATTCATGAAATGAAGCTGAAGGAAAGTTTATTTTGTTATTGTCTTTATGGCCAATTTATAGCTAAACACTTTGTTTACACTAATTACATACAAAAAGAGCTATTGCTGTTAACATACTAGTCCTTTTTTTCTCCGTTTGGTTGTTAAGTCAAAGCTTTTTGGGATGCTGTTAATATACTAGTCCTTTTCTTGTCAGTCTGGCTGTTCAGTCAAAGCTTTTTTGGATGTCCACAGAAGCATATGTACCGTACTGTAGTATCAATTTTAACAAGTTAGGCTGTTACATATGGTAATAAATCTACGTAGGACTCATATGAAATTTTACTTGAGACTCATCAGTACAAAAAGAGGTTCTTAAAAGGCGTTGATTACATGTTTTAACAAACTTTACAACTTAAGCATGATTAGTAGTACTATTAATAAATCTATCTTGCTCACGATATTTGTCGATCTCTGATAGTTTCCCTAATTTCTTTCATTTTAAATTCCTTAAATTTTCAATGTCTCTCCTTTTTTTTGCTTTTCATATTTCAATCTCTCAAAAGTTGCTTGCTTTTCCTCACACCAAATAATTATGCACCTGGTTTCTTCTCAATCACTTAGTTGAAGTTTGTCAAAATTCTTCCAATTTGTGTCCTGCAGTGGTTCCTAACTTAATGACAAATTTTCGAAAAATAAAAGCCTCTAGTCTCACAAACTTATTTTCAACATGTTCATGCTAACTTTTTAGTACTTGAAGTATGTACCTCTTTACTTTAGTTTGTCCTTCAAGCAAACATTGTCACTACTAATAAAATGCCTGCAATTTTGCATGTTTAATGTTAGAATGGACTCAGCTTCAATAAAAACTTCCTTTCCTTTCTTTAAATTGTCTTCCCAATGCCTTCTCTTAATTTTTCAAATCTAACCATGATTAACTTCCTCTTTATCGTAGTCTACTTCTAGTTCTACACTCTTCCCTCCACAACCACCACCCTCTCTCTCGCTCTCTCTCTCTCTCCCTCCCTCTTTCTTTCAGTTTCACTGTCTTTACATCTTTGTTTATACATGTCTGTCTGTCTCTCCTTCCACCTTTTCTTTTAGCTCTAAATTATGAGTTTTCTGCTACCATGCCAGCCAGATTGTACTAAAAAATGGTATCGTTACTCAGCTCTGCATCTCAATCTATTGCAGGATTTTATTTTACATAACTTAACTTACAATTAAAGTTAGACTAAGTTCCGCATTTAATGCCCCCTAAGCTTTCCGAATGACCCACAGTCTAGCGCCAAGTAAAGTTTAATGTTCCAAGATGTCAGAGCTCGCTGAATTCTACCAAAATACCCGTAGGAAGTGGAGTCTCGCTGTGCCTTATCTAGGTCAATATTTTAATCAGGGTATTTATACAGCAAAAAAAAAACATGAAAAACAAAAGGAAGAAAATTCTCCAGAATTTAACCTCAAAATGACCAGATTTTAGTGCTTGTCCTTAGAATGATACACATGTTCTACCTTGCAGCTGTTGGCAAAAATTTTCTCTCTTTTTTTTTAAAGATAGGATTACTTAAGTCTACTCTCAAACACCCCTCTTAACTGTTATGGTTCTCTATTTGATACAGGTAAAGACCCAGAGGATGCCTACCTGGAGGAAATGATGGCTGGTTCACCTGGTCCAATCAACTTCACTATGTTCCTCACAATGTTTGGGGACAGACTCAATGGCACAGACCCAGAGGATGTCATACGCAATGCCTTTGCTTGCTTTGATGAGGATGGCAATGGTAAGACTTGTGGCTGTGGGGTTTTTTTCCAGAAAGACTTAAATATAAATGCTTCAGCTTTTTTTTTGGTCTGAAATAAAAAGTTTACAAATATGTTTTTAAACACTCCAATCACTTCTTTCATCTCTTTAAATTCTGTAAGTAATGCTTTTTAAAAAATTTTTCTTTTGCACCATTGTGCTCATATCCATAGCTAATTGCTTTTAGTGAGTCATTCTTTTCTTTCACCTTTTCTGGTAGTACAGTCGGACCTGCTTAACTCATTGTCTTTGAATCCATGCGTGGAGCAGAAATAGTTTCGTCCTGTAATCACCTAGAGTACGTCAATCAACCGTCATAGACATTGTTCAATTTACCCTCCTGGTAAAGAAGCATGGCACTCTTGATCCACATAGCGTAAGTGATAAACGCACAAAACTACTTCTGCATCCGTGCAACAGGTTTGGTCTCTGAGTTTTATGGTCAGTTTTCCTAACAACCCCGTTTTTAGTTTTTATAATAATAGTACTTTATTTATAACAGTCCTAAAATCCACTAGAGAGTGCTTGATGGTGCAATACATAAAAATTGACATTAAAAATACATAGAGAAATACATATCCCTGAAAATTGCGGCAAAACATCGTACAAAATTACGGAGGCAATGAGTTATGGGGAAATGGGAGGGGAAGGCTTTTCCCAATTAACTAGGTTTTCCCAATTTCCCAGGTATCACATATATTTATTACAAAACATACAGAGAGGGGGGAGGGGGGAGAAGAATAACAACAACGTTATTGTCCCAACCTGAGACTTGGATATGCTATACCACTTGACAACTCTTTTCTTCCAGGCCTTCTTTTACATCAAGAATTGATCAATGACTGAAACTTAAATTTTTGCAAAACATGTGTCCATGCCATTTTTTTAATACAAGTTGGAACACTAGGCTCCTTTTTGGTTTTTTGGTTTTTTCAAAATCATTTGGTATACCTAGTAATGTATGTATATAAAAAAGGGATTCCTCCTAGTTCCCCTTGTAGGAGGTGCTGTTATAGTTGAGCACTTCTTTACAATCTCTAAATCTTGAAATTCTGCAAACACTCATTTCATTTAAAGGGAACTACATACAATAATGTATATACACATTTTGTTTTGTTAAATATTGTATTAAATCAGTTTTTTAAAGTTGTGTTCTTGAAATTATTCAGTAAAACCCATATGTGACTGTAACAACGGCAGGAATTGACAAGAACTATGGGTATAAAGTGAGATTTTATAGTCCATGTTTTTCCTTTATGAGATTAAAAAAAATTAAATGTAGTAGAAATCTGATGTGTCAGACATAATTTTTATATTAATAGATTAAAATGAGAAAGATAGGAAATATTTTATTCAATGTTTTTGTTTTATTGTGGGTTTTCTTTTCAATCTCATAGGGCTGGTAACTGAACATTCAACATATGAAGTCCAGTCAGGATAACTCAAACCCAACGGGAACAAAGTTTAACTTTGATTTATCTGTATTTTAACTTATCACTGGATTGGAGAGAAGATGGTAGAATAAATATAGCTAAAATTAAACAAGTATTTGAATCATCAAGGTTTGAGTTATCTGGATTCAACTGTAAAGCATTCTTTGTTTCCCAATCAGTCTCTTATTATACATACGCTTCAAACTAGAAGTAAATTTTTTGTTTTTGTTTAATATATGTATATTATGATAGTTTTGTTTCAAAAATTAACTGAGGTTGTTTCTTTCCTGGCTTGCTTAGGTGTGATCCATGAGGAACGGCTGAGAGAATTGCTCACCTCAATGGGTGACAGGTTCACAGATGAGGAGGTGAGCTCTCACACATTTTCTTTCTCAGCAATCTAGTACATCAGATGCTTGATAAAATTGCCCCCTTGCAGAGCTGCCAACCCTTACGTTTTCCCCTATTTTCATACACTTTTTCGTCCCAAATACGCCAGTATGATTTTCCTATGAAAAATACGACTTTCCGGTCTTTTAATCCCACTATGAAACTCGCGATGTACGTGTACACTGAATTCCTTAGCAGGAAGCTAGTATTACATTTGTGCACATGCGCACAAAGATAATCGTGACAATACAGTATATCGATTTCAATCGATTTCGTTTCGTTTTTCCGCTTTATTTTTCTACCGTTAGTACTAGTAATATTGAAATCGTGGTCCTGATATCACCCTCTTTACCGATTTTTTAAGCAATGTTTTTCATCGAATTTTGGGAATTTCGCTCTAGCGAACTGGGCATTGTATCTCTTCCCCACATTCTAATTACTAAAGACCGCGAGCTAAGTAGCTAGCCTAATGCAGATCTAAGTGTAGTTATCGGGCAAGATCTAGATATGGCTCGTTGAATCTGTGTCAGTAAAAGTCAAGTTTTGTTTTGTTTTTTTCTACTAAGTGCAGATACATTCAATCAAATAGATGTACTTGTAAAATTTACAGGGACCAGGTATCAATTTTCAGGCACTAGATGATTAACATAAAGTCTGATTGTAAAATATGAATGAAACAGTCTACACTAACAGTAACAATAACCAGGCCATTTGGTAGTTATTTTGCATTGTGCACATACAATATTGTGTGATAGTAATATAACAGTTAGATAGCTATTTTTTTTAACCAAGCTACTGGGCACCCCAACTTTTAGCATAATTATTTTTATAAGTTCTTACATTTTCTTTTGAATTCAAGAATACCAAAAAAATGTTCCACTTTTTGGGGTTAGCTTGTAGTTGTTAACTTTTGACTCATGCAAGGTTGGCGCCTCTGTTATATTTTGTATTTTGGGTGCGTTTTTTAACAGTGGGTTAAAAAATATGCCTTTTTGTTGAAAAATACTCTTTTTGGGGGTGGCTTGTACACTTTTCTCTAGTGCTGGGTTGGCAGCTCTGCCCTTGTCTTTAGCATCAATCATATTTCAATCTACAATCAGCAAAAAGCCCCACTCATGTTCCAAGTTTAAGTGTTGTATATTTCATGTAAAGCAAGCTTTGTTAACATGTTCTCACCTAGGCAAAAAAAATTTCTATAGATTACCTCTCCAGCCGGGACTAAATAAATCTTTAGTGAACTTTTCCATCAGTGAAAAGAATAATTGGAGAAATGAACAAATAATCCATCCACTGACTGTGTAGCCAATCTTGTTTGAAAATGCAATTATATGAAAAAAACTCTAAATGAAAACCTTTGGCTTTAGGGAGAGTTCAAAATATTTCCTAAATTTAAAAATTGACATGAGGGAGTATATATGTGCCACTTTTCTCCTCATTAGTGAAAATTCTGCTATTGTATGATGTATCCAATATTTTGTGCTGTCTACAAACAAAGTTCCAGCAGATTTCTGCTACCAGGCCTCTCAAGGCATGAACATAAGCATGACAGACTTTTATTGACAAGTATATGTTTCTACATCACAACAAGACTAAACTGAAGTCAAAGACAGTCCCAAGACATGAAAATATATATTCATGATAATCTTTCCTTTAAACAAAGATGATCTTTTGTGAATCAGGGATGCCATTTTTCAGTTATTTTCCTTTTTTTTATGCCTTAGAAACTACATGAACACACGTTTGATCAAGGTTGATCCCATTTTCAAAGACAAATAAGAACCCCTGAATCAACTATTTTGTATAGGTCTATTCAAGTGTGAACACATGCCAAGATTTTCAAGTATTGTCCGAAAATTTGAGGGGCATCCCTGATTCAATATCAACCTGAAGGTCAATTATCTGCAAAGTCAACAAAATGGTGGTGGTTGATTTGCACTAGAAAATGTGGTAGATGGGGAACAGGGGTAAAAGATTGCTAGATTTTTCCGGAATTTTTAGTGCAATTTTTTATGCCCGTCGGATTTTTTGGCAGTACTTAACCAAAAAAATTAAGGGAGTCTTGTCCTACAGAGACTTGAAACTTAAACCCACCAAACATTCCAGCCTCAAAGTACCACTTGCCTTTCATTTTCCTGTATTTCTGTTGCCCCTTATTATATTCATCTCCGACTGTCTGTTTGTCTGAATCTCTCACGTAAAAAACTCCAATTTATTTGATGTTCCTTTTTCTTTGGGACAGACTTTTTGTCTACACCTTATTGGGTTGGCTTTTACATAGTCCAAATCCCTTTCCTTCATTTTCTAACTGCTCTCTCTCCATCACTGTAAATCTGTCTCTCTCTCTCTCTCTCTGTAGAATGGAGGAGAGAAAGCTATCGAAACATAGGAGGGTAGGACAACAGTGCTAGACCTAGTTTGTAATCGTCTCTTTCCTACTAAATTCTCTCTCTTTCTCTCTCTCTCTCCTTCTCTCTCTCGCTCTCCCTCCCCCTCTCCCTCTCTCTCTCTCTCAAAAAGCATGGAATGAATATGATGAAATGTATCTCTAACTCTTATGCAGCCTACATTACATCCACCCAAGCCCTACAGTCATCATCCAAGGCAAAAAAATGAAGCTCCATCTGAAAAATCGGCCTATGTGCACACCTTCAAAATATCATTTATTATAAGATCTCTTCTGCTTCTCTGTCCAAGCCCCAAATTTTGTCCCTCCAGCTTGCAAACTTTGCTTGTTTAAGGTCAGCAAAAAGAAAAAAAAACAGACACCCCTAATGTGCGTTTAGTTTTGCTAATATAAAGTACAATTTGGTCACAAAAATCATGCAATGGGCTATGGTAAGATTTGTTTCTTTTTTTTCTAAGGGACAGTGTATATACAATTTACATATAAAAACATTATGGTCAAATGGATATGTATTTTGCTGTTACCTTCTATAGTCACATTTATAAACATCTATAGAGTGTAAATTTGGCATTTATTTCTTTCTGTTGCCTAAATGCCAGGGAATAAAATTATTTGCATGTTACAATTTTGACTATAATAACGCAGAATGCAGGATTTGTATGTTACAAAGGCAGATTTTGCAGGATTTTTTAAACCTGTCAGTTTTTACCCCTGATCGGGAAACATTTTGACACATGAAATTTTATTGAAAATGGCTCCTTTGTTTTCTACCGTCCCATGCTTAACCATTTTGCACATCTAGGACCAATTTATTAATGTCAAACAAAAGCTTAAGCAGTACATTTACTTAACGGGCATCCTAATCTTCAAAGAAGCAATTATGTCTTTCGTGGATTTAAATTATACTTGATCTAAAATAAACAGTGGGATCTAACTTCCTTAAGTCCAGCATTTGATCAAGGCTTAAAATTGTTCAAGAAAAATTTATTTTTTCAAAACCTGTAGCTGAATTATTTACATTGTGTTTTCAGGTGGATGACATGTACAGAGATGCCCCAATCAAGAAAGGCATGTTTAACTACCTTGAGTTTACTAGAATCCTCAAGTACGGCAAGCGTGAAGATGAGGCTCAGTAGTTTGCCTTACATTTACAGTTGAACTGTGTGTTCCTTTTCTGGAAGAATCTTTATTAATTTTATTTGACATAGCAATCTAACAAGGTGTTTTTGTAACGTCAAAACAGCTAAGGCATTTGAAACCATAAGGCACTGAAAATAGGCCTCAATGTAAAAAGTAGTTTGTTTTAACTGTTGCTTTACTGTGTCCTGAACAAAATAATTGTTTGAGTCACTGACAATGTTTTTTTCCATGCCTTTAACTCTCTTTTCTGTTTTTCCCTCTTCTTCAATGCTGTTGCAAAGTTTTATTGACCAATTTAAGGAAATACATTCCAATATTTTGGAACTCAACCCGAAACTGGTTTCCTTATTCCATTACGGTGATGCTGAAACATTGTCATTTTGTCCACTTCATATTTACATGCTTGTGGACAATTTTTTTTCCAAACCTGTGAGACTTTTTTTTTCTACTTTTTGTGTGTGTTTATAATGTTACAATGTTGAACTATCTAAAATCTTAGTGTTTGCATCAGATAAGGGGACCATGAGCAGTCTTTCATAAGACTGACAATCTGATATTTTACTTTTGCACCCCTTAATCATAATTTGCTTATTTGGCTATGTCTCTTTGCTAGCATGCCATTTCAACTGATGATTAGTTGTTTAACACTTTTGTAGCAGGGTCTTGCAAAAAAATTGTCTTCTGAAGGAATATTTATGTGTTCATATTAATATTAATGATGAATTATATAGCTTTATAACATTATTCCATGTGGATTTTGGCTTATTGGATTCTATCCATCTATAATAAAACAATATTACTCCAATGAATTAGTTCTTTTTTTTTCCTAGAGTTTAGTATAACCATTTTATATATGGTTAAATAAATTCAAATTCTGATTTTTTAAATAAGTGTTAACCAGACACTTTCAAAACCCAGGTCATCTAGCATAAATGTAAACAAACTTATCTTTGGATTTATCCCTTCCAATTTTTTATATGAGTGATAAGCAATCTCAAAAATTTTTTAGCCCTTTACTTAAATACATTGTTTGTATTCTAACTCCAACCATAAATTGGAAGAGATAGATCTTTAAACACTAGTGCACAAGTTTGTTTACATTTGGACTAGATAGCCTGATAGTGAGGACGTCTCAGTGTTAACCCTCATTTAACAACAGTAGAATCCCTGTAAACTCAAATTTTGGGTCCTGTGAAACCCATTTAGGTTCGTAGGCATTTTGGTTTAAAAGATGATGTTTTTTTTACTACTGTACTTTTTTCTAGATTTAGGGTATAATAATTTCAGCTCATATAATATACATTTATCAACAAAAACAGCGGATTTGGGGAGTTAAGGGGAAAAGTTGAAATTTAAACAATTTGTAGATTTAATTTTATGTACATCATGTGTCATTGGTTTAAAAAAAAAAAAGATTTCAAAATTTAATCATCAAACTCTCTCTGTGTCTCCCTCCCTCTCTCTCACACACACACACAGACACACACTCATTCATAATTGGAAATGAAAAGGATGTAGAATTTTCTGGAAATTCTTTCAGAACTAACAATTATAACATTAACAGTATCATCTCATACCCCAGTGACATCTCACACATCCGAACAGAAAATGATTGAGAAAGTAAAAAAAAAATCCTCATTCAAACATTTTAAGCCAGCTAGGGGAGTGCTGACTCTCAAAAAAACTAGTTTAGGCTTTGACCTTTTTTCTATTTTAGACGGCTTGGTTGTAATATGCGAAAAAGAAACTCTTATTCTATTAAAAAATTTATTGTTTTTAACATTTGTAAAAGGCTTTTATAAGAAGCAGTTTTGAACTTAACACATTATTACTACATTTCTTGTCATTGAAAAGAATAAAGCCACTTGTAATGCAAGCAGCAATAAAGCAATACATTTGACCATGAGATTCCTGATGTTATAAATTATAATGTACAGTATTTATCTAACTGGCACATGGGACTAGAATACCTTGACAGGTTGGCGTAACTCCCTATTTAATCGTTCGCAATTGTCTATTGGAAGCTGTCACATGCTTGCCAAGCTGAGATAAGCCTCTGACTTGCAAGACTCCAACTCCAAGGTTAAAGCATGCACAGGTAACTTAATTGTAAAAATAATCAGCACAATCATGAAAAACTTAACCCACTGAGATAGAACCATACAGCTTCAAACTAACTCAATCGGTTCTTAAATCCATTCAAAATTCATTTTTAAAGTTATACTATTTTTGCGCCTCTTAATATTAAACATTTATGATTTTAACAGTACATACAATTACAATGGTACATAATCTAATTATCAGCAAGCAGATCGAATTTTCTAAAGTGAGAATGAAGAGAAAAAAAGGCGGCATCTAAGGTGAAGCAAAATAAAATAATACATTCGTATAAATTTTCAAAAGATGGTGATAACTCATGTACGTATACTTACAGTCTTACACCGCCAAAGGCAATCACAAGACTACATTACCCCTCTTCCTTCTGCAGGTCAGAACATGTACGCACCAGAGAAAATTTTACTCATATTTTAGAGCTACAATCACACTACAGTACCTCTGCCTTTAGTCTCAAATACTTCTAAGATTCCACAAATTTCAAACACTGCTTTTTGGCAAGTAATCCTTGGTTTACAGGTGGGTGGACTGATGCAAATTGATGAATTGCTTTCCCAAGGTCATTGCAACATGAGTCATGGTTGGAATCGAACCCACAACTTAACTGCAGAATCGCAAGTCCGATGAGAGAATCACTTGACTGACTTACTACGCTGCCCCCCAAATTTGCAATCTATTTAACGACCCATTGATCACCAAAGAGTACATTTTGTTAATTCTGCTAGACATAAGAACATGTAAATTTTTTACAGTGTATTTAGTCTTCAATTTCAACGTGTTCAGACAGTAACGTAGAAAACTTTGGCTTCAATGACATCTCAAGTGTGACTCACCATTGATTCATTTGCCGGAAACGTCTGATGATCATATATACATAATATATAACGCAGAAATAAAATAACGTAAAAAAAAGGACCTAAAAATAGGTATGTCTTTGAAACAGAGAACCCAAAAAAGCAATGCCTGTGTGAAGTAAAAAAAATAAGTTAAAAAAATGATTAAACATGAATTTATAAAGACTGCGCTATCATTGTTCGATATGCTTAAACCAATTGTAGCAAAGAACACTGTCGTTTTTTATATCATTGCATTTCCAAAAACTTAAACTGAATCAGACTGAGACAAGAGTTTCATTAAACATCATTCCTCCTTGACTGGCCATTCCCCTATGTGCCATTGCAATTGCATTGGGTAAAGTTGATCGTCAATGATAAACCGTCAGTTGGTTCTGCAAACAACCCTAAATGTGTACATAGTGCTTTCTAAAATAAAGTTGAAAAAGATCCGCATAACAGTTTCGTTTGCCATAGACAGCCGCAAGGTCTAACTGAAAACTTTCATTTGCAACTTTAGGGCTAGATATAGTAGATCAGATATCATCACTCAGTCTTGGTTGTTGTAATACTAATACTAACAAATTTTTTTTGGCCTACCCTTTTTTCCTGAAAAAGAGCAGTCGAGTCTTGTTTGCGATCATTTTCCAGAACAAAGTAGACATACTGATGTTTTTGTTTAAGTTACTACTACTACTAGTGAAAACGATAAATTTGCAAAACTGAGACACAGCAAATATAGGTACCGGTACTAAACATTACTAATACTATAGGTAGCGCCTCAATTTCAATTGCAGAATTATTTCTTTCACATAAAGCAAAGAGACTATCACTATCAGAACACATTGAAGCTCTTAGTTAAAGAAGGACAGCACCAATACCGTAGTCAGATGCTGAAGCATCTGTTCTGAGTCAACATTAAATTAAGGTTTGGAATGATGAGAGAAAAATTCTCTATAAGTATCTTCTGAATATGTTGAAGGGCATTTTCAAATTCTGGTATTGTGGTGACCATGAAATCTTTTCTGGTTTACATTTTGCTTAGACAAACAATCAGCCGATGGACTTGTGATATAAGAGAAGTTGCATATGAAGGCTCTGTAAATGTAATAAGAGATGAGACTCATTAGATCTATAGTCTAACGTATTTCTTGGTTGAAGGTGCTCTTATTTCAGAACTTTTTATGGTTAGTACTAAGTGGACGAATAAACTCTACCATCGGACACAAGGTGACCAAGAAACTCAGTTGATGTTCACCCAACCACAGGTACGAGTTTTCTGGTGCTGACACTTCAGATTGTGATTACGAAGCGTGGTGAATAACATGCAGAGACCGAGAACATGATTTTCCCAAGAACAAGAGGGGGGGGGGTAAAGTTTCATTGAAATAAGATTAACTTGGTTTGTCATTTAAAACCATTCTCATCAGACCGCAAAAAAAGTTGCCGGAGATTTCACCAGCCCGCAAGCCTTTTTTAGTTCATTGTATTAGACCTATGATTGAAGATGTTTTCAAAGCTGTATGGTGTCGACTGATACGATGCGTGGATATTTACCTGTAAGCTTTGGAAAGATCACAGTAAGTGGGTGCTGTGGATTCAGACACCTGTACAAATACATGTAGATCTTCAGAAAATATAGTGTTGCATCTTTAATCTCGAAAAGGCTATTGGTCAAGAAATATATATTGGGCTTACTGAAGGTTAAATAATACCCACGTCTATCTTTTAGTTTTAACCTCATCTTTTACACTCTTAAGAGGTAGAAGGCATGTTATGAAGCTTGACCCTAACAACTTAAACAGGAGCCATACGGATCTCATGCTGGATTGTTTTTGTGTGTCGTGGTAGAGGGGCGCAAAGACATCCGTGGATCGTAATAGAATTTGGTTTACCTCAGTACTTTTTATCGCCCATTATACATGTAGGATTTATTGCCGCTTTGTTTCTCTCATCCACCACAGGTGTAGTTTCTTATTCACTTTCTGGTTCGCCTCCAGACAATTTCATTAATTTTTATGACTGGACCAGTAGCATAGGCAGTGACGCAGTGTATAACAGTGAATAAAACTCAAGTCAGATTTGGCTTTAAAGCAAATTTGAATCTCTTTGAAGAGAAAATAAGTGATTTATCAGGTTTATAATTTCTGATCATAGAAGAAAGGCTTGCAGAGGGAGGTTTATTGTCGATAATAGATTGAGGAAAGGGAGGTAAATCAAGAGTAGCATCCCTTCGCTAGAAGACAACACCCAAAAATTCTACTGTGTTTATTGTAACATAAACCTCGATTTTATAGGGTCTCTTATTAGGTAAGTTGGTTACTTTTATCAAAAGGTAAAAATCTAAAACTAAAAAAAAAACAACAACAAATAAACCACAAGCTTAGTAAAAAAATATATCGGGTAAATTTCAAAACATCGTAATTCAAGAGACAGTGGGTAATCTCATTTTATTTTGATAGTGTTGTTTTTAAACTACTCTCTGGATAAGACATCAAATCGTAAACTGGCACGTGCTGGCATGAGTTATTAAATCTCACTCGGATGGGCAACCGAAAAATTCCGCTACTGTTGTTGTAACATCATTCTTAATAAACGAAAAAACATTAAGAGAGAGAGAGAGAGAGAGAGAGAGAGAGAGAGAGAGAGCAGGGTTGGGGTGGAAAAAAGAATGTGCATAGATTAAAACTACAAAAGTATTGTAAACAGATAAGGACCATTAAATAATTTGAATGGAAAAGATATTTACATGTATGTCTATTGAAATAATATTGTTTGTAAATAGGAGGAATGAAGAAAGCCTCTACGGATTGAGAAGGAAAGAGAGGCACCAGATAAGTGCCCACAGAAAGAAAGAAAAGAGAAAATACAATATTAAGGTCGCTACACATCTACATGCCGACGCGAATAGGTCGGAATGAAGGTTTGCCTATAGTTCGAACTGCGTCAGTCCATTCATCCACGTGTCATCCACACCTACACACAGTTGCACTTGTCAGTCTGATTACAAGTACATTGTTTGTATTGGTTGTGCACACAATCATTTTAAAGCACACTGTACGATAGTTTGGGTTCATTTTGTTCTGAGTTTGAAGTAGGCCTATACGTATCACGGCGCAGTGCAATGACGAGCAGCTAGATATACTAGCTGTTTATGCAAATTAGCGGCCGAGAAAAACAATACAAAACGCAAAAAAAAAAAAAGATTAATATGGACGAAAGATTGGCT
>BMAT01009684.1:68120-78601 GCA_019649035.1 Elysia marginata | reverse complement strand
TGCAACCAGACGGTGCTTCTCGCACACAAGTCGTGTAACCCAACAATTTCTCATACATCGACGAGTCGATTTCATTGCCAAAGATGACTGGCCACCACAATCTCGAGATTGGAATCCTTCCTCGCTTGCTGAGAAGGTCTACACGGGACGGTCGATTCTCTTCACTGAAACAAAGGTATTGAGGACGTGAGAAAGTCTTTCACAACATGGCGCAAAAGAGTTTAAGCTGTTTTTCAGCTAGATTTAGGTGCTACAGATCACTTGAAAAACTGATATATACACTGAAGTTCATAGACTGTTTTTTCACATCTGAGGTGCGTGTTACCTAGAATCAAATAACTTCTAAACTAGTGAAGCCAGATGCTTAAAACTTCACACACCTCAACATGAATAGCTTGTCGTAATACAAGTTTTTTTATATATAAATACCATAAACAGGTATCAAGTTATAGGGTGACAAAGTTGAGGACGTTTTTTTTTTTTTTGGCTTTTGATAAAATTTTAAAGACTTAGTTAATAATTTAATGATTTTCCTAGTTCAGGTAATATTTAATATTTTTATAGTTATGGGCATTGTCCTTTATAACTTAAATTTATAATTATATAAATATTATTAAAAACATAGCTATTTCTAATAAATTAAACAAGATTTACTTTAAATTTCTGATGTATATTCTACAATTTACGTTTGCAACAATAAATGGAAATTTTTGAAAATGGTGAATCAATGATTAGGTCAGTTTTCAAACGAACGTAAAGAAGATTTTCACAAACGACTACAAAATTCAAAGCAATGAAAACTATTGAGAGAGATAATATGTTATAAATTCACAAATGAGACTTTGACACTAATATTCTTAATTAAATATCTCATTATTAAAAGCGGCACAGTTTGTGCTTTATAACGAAACAAAATCCTGACATGATAGGTATAAAAAAGGTAAAGTAAAGAGCGTTTTTATACAGCGCCTAATTCACAAATATGCTCTAAGCGCTTTACAAGGGGCCCTCGACAGGCCATTACTACCCAAATTACCTTCTGAATTCACAGAGGAGCAGCAAATAAAGCGCATCGCTCTAGCATTCTGACAAGATCTTTCACTGCCTACAGTCGGGTACTCCTTTAACGCATGAGTGAGGCTAAGAAATGTGTGTAAATAGCCTTTCTCAAGGACTAAACGTCGACCTGCCGAAAGCAGGACTCGAACCCCGGACATCTCAGTCCGAAAGCCGAGCGTCTACCACTAGACACCGACGCTACAAAAAAACCACACAGAGATTTTTGAAGAATTCTTATAATTTTATTTTAATACTCTGTTATAATTGTGAACTTTTAAATTTGATTCAAATGATGTATGTCTAGTGACTTATATAATATTATTTATAATAAAATGAATTACGTCGGCTCGCTGTTGCTTCCCTGGTCCATTAGTATCAGCGACACGTACGCAGCCCTGTTGTTGCTCCAATTCATTCCATAATTGCCTTAGCTTTATGAAGTCTCTCGTCTCCAATATCATGGTTACATCTAGTTTGACCCGAATTCAAATTGTTCTCGATAGGTTGGTCTATTGTGAATTTCAACTTTTGATTTAGCCCTAGAGTTTGTCCTAGAGGGTAAAGGAAAAAATCCTATGCTAGATTTCTAGTCTAAATTCTTCTTCGATTTACAAAAATAAATAAAACATAGGGCTCTTATATTATTTAAGAATTTGTCAAGGTATGACTCAGTGTCTTCTCTTTTGTCTATGAAAAACATTTTTTACTTCAGGCCAAAAATGTATTTCAATGTAATAATCATATGAAATTATAAATATGTGGGCTGTGGGCAGTGTCTTACGACCTGCGATGGGTTTGACGCCTCTTCCCTCCACTAGTCCGGGTAGGGGGAACCGGCACCCTGTTAAGGAAAATACCTCTAGGAGAACACACTCTAAACAAAGAGAACGGTTTGGAGTCCTGTAAGATGGATCTTGAAGCACAGCAACACCATTCCGGCAACTTCCTAGCTGCGCTGGCACCGACCGTATTGGCTTGCCTTTCCGTCGGACTCTGCCCGCAACGCCGAGAGGGGGATCCTGGTACTTAGGCAAACCTTGATCTCCATATCACCCGCCCAGGCTTGCACTGGTGAGGTAACTCCAGATTCGCTGCATTGGCCCAGATACAACACGGGGAGTCAACACTCACCAGTTATACTTATAAGCCCAGGCTCAATAGGCGTAGAGCTGGGCGCTAAGGATTACTCCTGACGGTGGGAAGGATCTTCGGAGCATACTGGGCAGTCACCGCCCGGCCCAACCCAAGTAGTCCTCGGACAATAAGGCACTACCCCGCCTCAACTTGCTTGCTTTATTGGGTGTGTGGAGCATAGACAACATCGAAATGCATGTTGTCAAATTAAGCACCAGGCAAAAACTCAAACAAAACAAAACTATTAATCTTACTGTTGGCAACTTGAAATGTCAGGACCGTGTGCCCTGGACTTTCAGACGACCTCCAACTAGTTAACGACGCTAGAAAAACAGCAATTATCGACCGCGAGCTAGCCAAGCGGAACATTGACATCGCTGCTCTCCAAGAGACACGTCTTGCTGCCAGCGGCAGCCTCAAAGAGAATGAGCACACATTCTCCTGGCAAGGATTAAGGCCAAACAAGAACAACATCCACGGAGTAGGAATTGTAGTGCGTAACACCATACTTTCGTCAGTGTAAATTCCTTTCCAAGAGACTGAGCGCATCATACCTCTACTCCCCAACACTTCCTGTAGTATGACTCACATCTTTAGCGCCTTAGCCCCAACCCTCACCTTTTCTGAAAAGACCAACGATGTCTTCTATGAGAAACTTGAGGAAAAAATCCGAGGAATCCGCGACAAAGAAAACCTGATCTTGCTTGAAGACTTCAATAACCGAGTTGGTGCGGACTACAGCTCAAACTACATTTGTCACTTTGGAGTCGGCAAGCTAAATGAGAATGGACAGCGACTACCCGAGCTCTGCTCATTCAACAAACTCCGTGTTACCAACACCTTCTTTGCAGTCAAGCCACACCATACAGTGTCCTGGAGACACCTTATACCTAAGCACGGGCACCAGCTGGACCTCATCATCGCACGGAAAACCATGCTGAAGCATGTGTCTCTCACGCGCAGCTACCGCAGTGCCGACTGTGACACCGATCACCCTCCAGTCGTGAGCAAAGTACGTCTCCGCCTCAGGCAGTTCTAACGCTCCAAGCAGGCGGGCCGTTCCCGCGTCGACACACCAAGAGTGATAAAGCAAGAACTCAGGGAACAGTTCTCGAAAGTCATTGACCAGCCCTCGAGAAGTGCCCTATAGACAGCGCTCAGGCACGTTGGGACTTCATCGGCGATGCATTGCAAAGTACAAGGCTGCCATTGATACCTTCGGGAAAGGGCACAGAAAAACGAAGACTGGTTTAAGGCTGGGATAGACTTGCTGGATCCTGCCATCGCTGCAAAAGGCACATCACATGTTGAATACACGAGAAAGCAAAGTGCAAAGAATTTGGCCATTAACAGAAAATCCCTCTACAATGCCAAGACTATCTCCCGGAAGTGTGCAAACGACTACTGGTTGAGACTATGTGGAGACATTCAGTCCGCCGCTGATAGTGGGAACACAAGGGCTATGTACGAAGGGATGAAGAAAGCCTCCGGTGCCAGTGTCGTCAAAGTCGCATCTCTCAAGTCACCTGCAGTGAGATCATCGAGGACCGCAGCAAACAAATGGAGAGATGGGCGGAACACTATCAAGGGTTGTTCTCTAGAGAAAACGTTGTCAGCAACAAAGCTATCCAGTACACAACGCCACTTCCCACAATGGAAGATCTTGATGCACCCCATCACTATCGACGAACTGCGTAAGACCATCGACACGCTCTCCTGCGGTAAACTTCAGGTAGCGATGGAATCCCACCAGATGGTACAGGGTGCATTTAAGCAGGCAAAGTCTGTGTGATTTGTACTGAGCGTAAGTTAAGTAGGGCCCATCAAGCCTTTAAAAGTTAGGACAAAAACAGACACTGGGCACAGGACCCAGATGAGCTGCTATAGGGTACCTCAAAACGCCGTCACTTTGACAACGGACTGGTAGATGTGGAGTCGGAGATAGATCAGTCTCTCCACCACACAGAGTTTTGCTTTTTTGCACTCACTGTGACTTGAGTGAGTGGTCGGTGTGAACTACAGAGTCCTGGCAGTCGATCACTACTTGGCCGACTACTGTTTGTGAGAGAGAAACCCTGTTGCTGCTGGTACTCAACGGACCGTGCTGTTTGTCTAGACGGTAGTACTACTGCGATACTGTGAGGCTGTGAGTCTGCATCGGCCGCATCCTGATAGAGACCTTTGTGTGTGTGTGGTCTCGAGGCTTGGGTCGTACGTTAGCCGTAGAGGGCCGCACACTTCCGTAACCCTAAGGTCTTGGATTTGGAGGGTCGAACGTTCCTGCAACCCTGGTCACCATCGTCATCGGTGTTGTTACCAACTTCATCATCGGTGCCGCTACCACCATCATCATCGGTGTCGCTACCACCATCATCATCGGTGCCGCTACCACCATCATCATCGGTGTCGCTATCACCATCATCATCGGTGTCGCTATCACCATCATCGTCGTTGCAACCAGCGCCATCGCTATCGTATCATAACTCATCATTATATAGTTAAACTAGATCTCATTGTAGATCATAAGACACATCAAAAATGTTTATCCTTTACTTCATTTTAGTGGCTTGTAAAATAATCGTATAGCAGCGACATTGCTGCTTTAGTATTTATCGAGCAAAGAGAATGAATCTTGGTGCACTATACCTTTTTAGTTTCATTCCTGCCTAATGTTTTTGGGCTTTACTTAGACAAATATGCCTTTTTCTGTTCTGTATATAGGGCCTCTATCTTCACTCGTCCCCCCCCCCCTTTCTTAACAGGCCTTCATAAAAAAAGGTTGAACAACCCTTGAAGAAACAATTTATATTTAACTCTTTGCTTAATATCGCCCTAGTTTACTCCTCGTATGGCACCTTGCTTACCGTTTATGACAATCGTTCAGCACTCGCTCACTCTCTCATAACAACCAAGAAGGAATGGCACTCTTTCTAAGCAAGAAACATGCCAACTTAGTAAGCTTAATACTAAGGGAACCCATAAATCAAAGGCTGGAAGAGTAAAATCACAATTTGCGAAGACCACAGCTGTATTTGAATGAGGGCCCACTGATGTGGCAGAAACTAAAGATAAGAATTAAATTTACTTTGCACTGCAGGGAACACAAGACAGAATGCTAGGCCCTGGTGTCCTTTTACTTATGGGAGATTTTTACGCAAAAATAGGCAACATCAACATTAACAAAGAAAAAAAGATGTGAAGACATGGAAAAGTTGATACCTCAGATAATGGGATACGCCTAGTCAACCTTTGCGAGGTTAAACAGTTTAGTCTTTGAAGGATCCATCTTCCGGCATAAAGCTATACACAAGCTAGCTTGCACTTCGCATGATGGCCGAACGCAGAGTCAGATTGACCATAATTATCATGATTAAGAGGAAATAGAGACAATCCCTTCAAGATGTTCAAGTGATGAGACAGGCAGACGTAGGCGGTGAGACCGCAAGCTGTTGTAGCCAAGATGGCCCTTAAGCTTAAGAAATAGACAGAATCGAAAGTTTTGTTGTGTTGAAATTAGAGGGTCCTGAAATTCATAATAAATCCTCTATTGTCTTGCGGAACCGCTTCAACATCCTCCGGAATGAGGAGGTTCTGATGATTGATGACTTGAATCAGACTATATGATAGCCAAAGAGATTCTGTGATGCAGAGAGAGCAGAATCCATTACACCAGAAACATAGAGAGCGATTGCAGGTAGAAACAGGTTAAGAAGAAGCTTTTGGACACAAAGTCTCAAAGACTGAAAAAATAGGATTTGTGTTCAGCATAAAGAAAAGGATATGAAGGTAAAGAGGATAGCACGCAAAGATAAGAGAAATTATATAGCAAACCTTGCCAGGAACCTCAGAATACAGCAGAGGTAGCAGATATAAAAAGTGCATAATATGCAAGTACCGGTACTAAAAAAGCTGAGACGGTAGAGGGGACAGGGGAATTAAACAAGAAATTCCATTTATAGCAGAGGACGAAACAAATGTTACTGAGAAGAAAAGAAAACTGGAAAGGTGTGAAAGAACACTTTGAAACAGAAAGGACCTTAAAGAAAAACATTCTCAGACACCAGAGGCTGAAGAGGATCTTGAAATCTACATGGGTAACATTACATTGGGAGAGGTGAAGGAAGCTATGCTAAATCTGAAGTGTAGAAAGACCCCTGGCGAGATGAAGTTTGCCCTGAGATGCTGAAAGCCGAGACAAAAAGACACCGATGATCTTGAACTATATTCTACAGAACATCTCGACATAATGAAAGACGCCATCTTCCTGGAGAAAAAGTACCATACTATGATAATAACATTTGCATAGCGCAATTTTCTTTCGCATTTTAAATACTATACACTAAATTAGTTTAAGATTTACAATTCCCTATCAGGTTTGTAACTGGGTACTGGACTTTTTGCTTAAACGTCCGCAAGTTGTCATAATTGGCAATATTTCATCGTCTGTAATAATATTGTTCTTAATAGAGGCACATCTCAAGGCCGTCCGTTATCTCCAAGCTATACTCAATTTTTACTTATGACTGTAAAAACTATAGCAGAATTCACTGCAGACGACACCAATGTGACGGGATTGGTTGATAGCATCAATGAAAATAATTTTCTAGGGCAGATTGAATCAACCGTTCAATGGGGTAGAGAAAATAATTTAAAACTAAACGTGTCGAAAACAAAAGAACTGGTAATTGACTTTCGAAGGGGATAGGTGATACCACTCCTATTGATTATAGAAGGAGACACGGTTGATTCACCCAGCAAGGAAATATTTTAATTTTTTACCCCATGGGCGAAAACTAAGTAGTTGAAAGGAAATAACCGACTAGTAAATAGCTTCTTTCCCCAAGCCGTAAAACCTTTTAATGGAACCAGAATTAAGAGATTATTTTTATTGAATCTTTTGGTTAAATGAAGGACATATTAGGATGGGGTGTTTTGTTCGCTGTGATAATAGAGATACAATGCTGCACACACATAGAGAGAGAGAGAGAGAGAGAGAGAGAGAGAGAGAGAGAGAGAGAGGAGGGGAGAGAGAGAGAGGGGAAGGCAGAGTGAGAGAGATAACATTTCATTTCTTTATCACATGTATTGGTTACCTATAATAGTGTACTTTACTAAAGTAATCATAATGTTTGAATTTGTCAGCCTGACTGAACATTGCTTTTTTTCCATATATGTACTTATGTAACTTTCTATGACTGAATAAGCTTGAATTGAATTGAATTGAAATCGCTTTACATTAAGATTTGCAGTAATGAACAAACACACAAATTGCACCAATACAACAACAGACGTCATTAAGTTTAAATGCTTGTCTAACAATGCAATTATGTATAAAATATCCATGCTATCACATAGCACATTATAAACTTACGTTAAAAATATAAGTGTAAATACCGTACACAAAGAGCGATTACAAAATTAAATTGTCTCAAAAGGAAATGACAAAAGATGTTAAAAGCCAAGTTTTAAGATCATTACGAATATTAATTTACCATAGAAAGCAGACTAAGGAAACTGTGTAGACTGGAGAGGGTGAAAGCGATAACATTAACAAGCAAGACCTCTCTCAAGCATTAGTCCTTCTCAAACCTATTTCAAGAACCCACAACATCAGCATTCAGGCCACGATAAGAACATTCCGCAGCAATTTTCTCAGTGTCCTCTTATATAATATACGGAGCCGATAGCCGCGGCCAATTGACAACAAAGTCAATAGAATAGAGACTGTAATTTCTCCAGAAGGAATGGCTCAGAACAACATTTAAGATATAAAACAATTCCTCATAAGGCGAGCCCTACAATAGAATCCCAAGGGACAAAGAAGAATAGAACGGCCAAAGGAGACTAGGAGAAGGTCGGTGGAGACGAACCGGAAAGAAAGAGGTTTTCTCTAGAAATGGCTTCCCGAACAGCAGCACACCGGCCAACGTGGAGAGCTCAAGGGGGATTGAGTGAGTGAGAGAGTTAGTGAGTAGAACATAATTATGCTTAGCGGATGTATTTAGAGCCGGCCCTTGGCACACCAGTTTTAAACACAGGGAGAGAGAGAGAGAGAGAGAGAGAGAGAGAGAGAGAGAGAGAGAGAGAGAAAGAGAAAGAGAGAGAGAGAGAAGTTTACAGTTTGAGGAGTAGCGAGTTTTGTCTTTGGTTTAGCCAAACTATGTAAGAAAACAAATGTTCGCAACGAAGATAGAGAGATATATCAATCTTAATTTGGAAACGGTAAAGCTTGAAAGTTATCTTTTTATTAGAGTAAACACCTTGCCCCTTCTACGAACAGTGAAAATTAACTATGATGAGATCAACAGATAGGGCTCTCTGACTATAGGCTACTCAAAACTCACGCTAGTTAGAGCCAACAAGAAAAAAACCTTAAGGAGGCTGTGTTACAAAAACTGATGACAAACTCTGTAAACATGTTGATAGCTTAGAAATGTTGAAAACGAGGTCTATATATAGTTTTGGATCTTAGTCTAAATTAGATGTAAATAATGTCTTGATCTAGATATAGCTTCATTTTCATGTATGTGTATAAGTTAACCTATAGTTCCCTTTTCCCTGTGTTAGTTTTATGTTCCAGAATTTCTCATGATAAAACTTAGGGTCACGTTCCATTTTGTTATGTATATTTTAAACATAAAAACTTTGGTAAATGAACGCTTACTTTGATGCCGTAGTACGGGAATTTCCGAGAAAAGGTGCACACTGTTATGCCAGCACCTTCTCTAAGGTACACTGCGCAAACCTGCTTTATTGAGAGTGTGATTAGAGTGAAAAATTATCGTTCTTTTCCGCAAGTAATTGGCTGCAAAAGGAAGCTTTCCAAAAGGAACGATAATTTGCGCTGAAATTGCATTTCCAATTGAATGTACATTCTAGCAATGGCTAGCATTCGAAGCTACGTCCAGACCTCGCGACGCTAATCAGATTTTAAATATCGAAAAGCTCGAAAGTGTAGCTCTCCAAGACCTCATTTCAATTATAATATACGCCGTTGTCAATATTTAGAGGATGGTGTCTATTAAATATATTTTTTTGAAGTTGTTGGTTTTCTCGCATTTAAGGAGAAGATACTGACAGTTTCGACCTTAGCTCTGTAGGTCTAATAATAAGATATCGGTAGGCCTATGTATAGATGTTTGACTAGAGGAAGCATTTTTTTGAAGAAACTTTCTATTGTCGAACGGCTTCAGCTAGCTGATGTTAAGACTTCGTGACACTTTTGTCATAGTTGCAGTATAATAATGGTCAGTTTGCAGTTTTGTGATTTTAGTTTGTTAATATATAAATATCTTGTACCTTTTGCTACCTGCTATTGGCAAGCACTAAAAACATATCAGTTGCACAAAGCAAATTAAAAGTGTCTCTAAATTTATGTTAGATTTCTCAAGGGGATATAATTCAATTAATATTTTGTAAAAAAAAAAGATGGTTGGTCATGCATTCCTTTTTTCTTTGATATTGTCAATTAACCACAAAGACACAAAGCAACTGATTTAACTCGTTCTCTGTAAAATTACGAACAGAATAATTATCAAGGGCCGATTTACAACACATACTTCTTAAAATTCTCTGAAGAAGTATTGATGTTTAATCATTAACATAATTAGAAATATCCAATGGTTACATTACAGAGCGAATATTTTATGTCTATATAAACTTAAAAAATGATACACGTATCAACATAATTACTTGTGCAATGTTTTGAAAATTTCATGACATTGAAATGAAAAGCTTTCATTTGCAAACACTGGCGATGGTGAAAGATCATTAGAAATTTGCAGCTATCGCAGGCTACACACAATATGAAAAGCATGCACACAACACACCTGATATTTATCATGACCAATAGAATGGAAAATAAAAGGACAACAACGCTTCAAAGATTTTTTTTTTGCAACATTATCAATTTAGGTAACTTATGCTCAGAACATTGAGGTTTATGTAATTTTTTGTTGACTTCCCTTTGGTCGTTTTTTTCCACCCTTCCGCAATGCCTGTGAAAACTGCACAATTATACTAACTTCGTGGGAAAGTACACACAGTTTT
This sequence comes from Elysia marginata, assembly GCA_019649035.1. Taxonomy (NCBI): domain Eukaryota; kingdom Metazoa; phylum Mollusca; class Gastropoda; family Plakobranchidae; genus Elysia; species Elysia marginata. The sequence continues at coordinate 68,359 of BMAT01009684.1, read as the reverse complement.
AATCTGTCCAGGTGAACTGAGATGTAGGCTTTTTTATATAAACAAACGAAATGCCTTTTTTAAAAACCTTTATTCTTGGTTTTTAACACTGTTAAGGGGTCCCATCTTCAACAGCAACAATAATTTTTACCACAATTGACACTCTTTTGTAACAACAGGGACAAACATTTCTGCCGCTATTGCTCTTGATGTTCGCATTGATAAAATGCTGGTGCTGCTACTAGGGCCTACTACTACTA
>BMAT01009684.1:17692-27866 GCA_019649035.1 Elysia marginata | reverse complement strand
GCGTCAGTATACATGTACTATAAATCTAGCGTCAGTATACATATATTATAAATCCAGCGTCAGTATATATTTACAATAAATCCAGCGTCTGTACTAACAAGAATATGGACCTTTCTACATTCCACAGCCACTAAACAAGTTTGGTAGGTCACAGTTACTGTAGATCTACACATATTATTGCAATTTAGGTTATCTCAGTGTCCCGTGTATACAGTCATTGATGGCGCTCATTAGTTGTGTGTTTTGTATCACAATTATGTCTTGTTTTCTTCTGAGGTTAATGTGCGCTTCTTTTCTCTCGATTATCGAGAACTTTTATAAGTTCTATTTCAATGTTTAAAATTCGATTATATATATTTTTTAAAATTTTTTTTTCTCCTTAAAATCTACTCATTATTGTCACAGACGATAGAAATAATTCCCTATTCTGTTGTGCGTGTTGATTCGTTTTTTTTTCCAATTGTAAGATACAAAGAGAAGGTTGTCCACAAATCTGTATCGGCAGTGTGAGCTTTCAGGCTCATCTCTTTCATATAACAAAATTTCAAAATTAAAGAGCATTTTAATGGATTAGGAGATAAGCCCCTGCGCTACTTGCACAGATTGGGCTGTTTCTGCAACTTCAGTGAGCGTCTCTCTCCGATGGGTTTATGTCAACAATGCCTTCTGAAGCTACAGTGCGGCAGGTTCGATCTTCGACTTGTCCCTCAGATTATTCAAGCCGCAACCACCTGATTGTAATGGCATCTTCATGTGCCACAAAACCATCCCTTTGAAGTCGCTGAAGTTTGTTTCACCACCAGGGTTTATTGTATAGATTTTTGCGCTTTGATTTGAAATTAACGTTTCTCTTTTAAGTCGTGTCCGTAATTGCGATTTGATTAATTTTTTTTTCTGAAAACCATAATGCTTCCTTTCATGTTGCTGAGGATGTGAATTTTTAGTAATCTGAATTGTTGGAGATAGCCTTGTATTCAAGGCGCTGAAGAGAATTCCGATCTTTCTTAAAAGAAAAAAAAATGCCTTTCTTGGCCATATGCTACAGGCAAGAGAAGAATCTATAATGTTATACTGCAAGGCTGTTTAGAACAACCAAATCTGTTCTTTTCTTCTGTCCCTTCAGCCACCGTCTGATGCCCCCAAGCTCATAAATCTTAACATTTCCAATAACTGAGGCCGTTGGCCTACCATATGTGTAAGCTTGCAATACAGGCAGCTTAGTGAACGTTTCCCACAGATAACGCATAGCTTTCTTGTGAAAGTTCGGGTTATATAACTCCATGTTGGTCTTTACATTAGACAGTAGAATCGACGTTGGGTTGTTTTCGTCTTGTCTCGTGAGGTAGCTACCAACTTGGCTTGGGAAGGAAGAGAGGGAGGTGAACTGAGGAACGGTAAAAGAATGAGAGAGAGAGAGAGGGAGAGAGAGAGAGAGAGAGAGAAGGGGGGGGGGGACTGGTTGAGCTCATGCCAGCATCAAAGAAAAGTACACGAATAATGATATGACTGATGGTGTTCTGATGTGTTTTTAAAAAATCGTGTAATCAGGTGCGTGCTGTTGGATGGGTAGATTGTCTGAAACGGGAGCTTTGTCCAAATGTTGCATACTGCAGTGGTTACTTCAGTTGAGTGAAATAAAAAACGATGCTCTAAAATAATAGAAACCAATTGACGAAACTATTTAGCAAATTAGATGTATAAAGAGGTAGAACAAACGCAGCAAAACATTTCAAAAACAGTTTTGTTTTACTGACAACACTGCTCTTCGACTCATTGAAAACTGGTGATTTTTTTAGTCGTAGGACTCTGTGCGAAACTAGCCGTGAACTGTAGAACAAAATATATTTCTTGGGAATTTAATATGTCTTTCATTTCCATTATTTGTCAAATTGGCCTTGGCAGGCATTATGGTTCTAAAACATCGGGTTTATCCGAGAGTTTTCGAATGATTCGTGAAATTCATGCGTGGTTTAGCTGTTCTCGTCTTCCTCACTGCCTAGAATTGCTCCTGCTTTAGATGGGGTTCATTCATCCAATATATCGATGGCAGGCACTTCAAACCTCTGATGTGGCTTCTTTATCTATATTAACATCAGAGGATTGATGTGCCTGCCATCGATATGTATTTTGTTTACACTTCCTTGATGCGGGGATAAAAAAACCCAATGTGACTCACAATTTACCTTTTTTTGTTTGGTTTGCAGTAAAACATTAGTGGTAAGCAGTTAAATGTTGATTGTCGTTTCAAAAGTTTTAACCTTTGCCAGATTTTGACAGCTTTGGAAATGAATCCTTTGATGGTACTTTAATTCATTTATATCTACTTTAAACACCTACATGTATTATTGGTTTTGGCCGAGACGGTCTAATTACCTGGCCAAAGACCCAAAACTGAAGCCACCTCTGACTCGCCATGTTTAACACAACCCTGTAAAGGCTCTTAACCACATTGTTTTTGAGACTGCTTATGTTTTAACTCATGTAAAAAATTGGAAGAGATTGATCAAAATGATTCTCGTGTACACGTTTATTTACATTCGGAGGTTTACTCTTGTACTAAGACCGTTTCAGAATTCAATTGGCATTAAAGTCGTATTTATAGGAGTTTTCGTGCCTTCCTGAACGAAGGTTTACAAGTTTCGCATTTACATATTATGCCACCGTTTTCCCGTGAAGTCAAGGGTTACATAAGGCAACTCCAACCGTTTTTGTGCGGTGCTACCTGGAACTAGTGGAAGTAATCAAGCTCTGTAGCTGAAAACATGTGGGATTATGTTACATTATTCATAGGTCGCACTGAGCACGCATTTTATTCTCATAGTAAATCTAGACATAAAAGAATGTCGATTGTGGGGATATTGATTTAAGGAGCAGAATGATGATAATAATAAATGTAAAAATGAAATGAGACGAAGAAGAGGCAGGAAGGATGATTGCGGTGGCGATGACGATTTGGGATTGGATTGATTGATTGATTGAAGGGTATTTTCACAAGCCCAATTCCACTTCAAAGGTGCTCTCAGGGCTTGGGTCCCAATGACAATTTACGGGCTGCTACCCAGAGACTAGCGGGGATACCATGACTTAGCCTCAGCCGGTCACATTATACTGACACCGACCCAACCAGTAGGGGCCCGGACTGTGCTCGGCTGTGTTTCGAACCCGCGACCTCTTGGCCACGGAGCGAAGCCACTACCAACTTAGCTATCTAGGCCCCCTTGGGATTGGAGAGAAGAGAATGATGGAGGCTGAAGGTTAAAGTAATGAAGAGGTCATATAGCCTTCAAGTTAAACCACAAAGTATCAGGCGAAATGTTTAATACAACAGCTTTGGTGGTGAAGTCACTCTCTCCATTGTGTTTTAAGTATAGGGAATGAGATTTCAACAAGAGTAGCGGAACTTTCCTGGTGTCTCTCCGCTGTCTCATCAATACAATCTTTTAAAATTTATGCGACAGATTTATTTTGAAGATACTATAGTTTTTAAGGTCTAGATGTCAAATCGTTTATAAAAGTAAGAAACTTAGCAATATAAGACCCTACAATCTAGGTCTAGATTACAATAACCACTATAGTATTTTGGGGTGTTCTAGAAAAGGGACATTACTCTTGTTTTACCTCTAATCTCATTCCCTATTAGGATCATTATTATTTGGTGTAACAATAAAAAAAAAACAGCCATCGGTGGTCCAGGCATGAAAAGTCGCTCGTACTTTCTGGATTTCAACAATAATTCTGAAGAAATCCAAATCTATACTTATTTCATCGGTCATTTCTATTGGTGGATAGAGATAAGATCACGACTAGTACATCCATCACTCTACAATAATGAGAACCCCACATCAATAGCACCAGTCTAGAAACATCGCTAAGTCCTTATGCGTTTCTTAATATTTGTTCGTTATGTTTTGCATAATTTTTTTCTCAACTTTAGGTGTATTCATGGATAAGCCTTGTACAATGTATTTTGCTAATTTACAACAAAAATTAAGCTAATGGTTGAAGCCGAAAATTACCTTTATCGGATCGGTAGATTACTTGAAAGTCTGTAATGAAACCTAAAACGAAATCTATGCAGTTAAAAATGTTAGTTTATATTGGCTTTAAATACAATCTCTTAAAAATCACAATCCTTGACTAGAAACATTGATACAAAGTCACGTATAGGTCTAAAATAGTTATTTTCTTTTGTTTTGAATAAAATAGGGAAACCAAATGGTTACGTCCATTTTCAGCCTGCACGTTTTCGAAAGGTACGCACAGGACAGCGTGTAGGTTCGCGTAGATATTACGGTACAGAAAGGTCTATTTAATTCAGCTATTACTCTCCGGAGCTCATCAACACTGCTGTCTCTTGCAAAGACATATTTGGTATGGTTAAATCACCGACGCATTTGACAAAGATAATAATATAAAACAAAACAAAGTTTAATGCAAAACGGATGATGCTGCAGAAAGAGGCTCGGTGGTGGAGGTGGTGTGAGGCACACCGATTTAATTCTGGGAAAAAATGGAAATTAATTTTTTTAAAATTAAAAATGTTAAGCATAAAATTAATGATAATACGACTGTGCATAATGTAAGTCTTCCGGGCAATGTCGAACGAAAAGCATCAATGACCGCCAAGGGATCTTGGTCAAGGAAAAAGTGTGATTGCTGTACCGTTCAGTTTAGCTCTGCCGCTCTCATTGTAAAAAAAAACTTCAGCATAAACGCAGCACTAACGTGATCCGTGAAAATAAGTCTGACACCACAAACCCTTTGTGTCAGGGTTGTTGTTGTTGTTGTTGTTGTTGTTGTTCTTCTTCTTCTTCTTCTTCTTCTTCTTCTTCTTCTTCTTCTTTCGTTCCTCCTCTTTAGAGAGCTCGGTCTTTGACTCGTGCGCTATTTATTTCGTGCTGTCTATCAGTACTCCATAGCTACCAAGGAATGTCTCATTTCCATTCTTGCCGTTCGCGCTTTGTGTGGCTTTCCAAAAATACTGTCCGCATAGTGTCCCACGTCTCCCCCAGTCCCTGGACAGTCATCATACCTTGGGCAGCATCAGGGGTTCACGTTGTTGGTATTTGGTCGGGCACCGGAATTCATGTCTCCGCCTTCTTGGCGTTGTCGCCATTATATGATCTTGGGCATGCCTCGATGGGGGTTGACTCACCCTCCGTGTCATGCGCAGTCCTCACGACTGGACTTCCCCTCCAGCTGACACAGTTTCCGTGTGCTTTGGGCGAGTCTCTCGATGGAATGTCAAACGTTGCTTGGTTGGTTGGTTGTTTGAATTTTAACGTCTTTTTTCAACTACAAGGTTATATCAGAGACGGAGCTTGGGACAATTGAAAGCGTGCTGCCACACTGTGATGTAAGGAGCGCTGCATACACCACACCCAGTCACATTATCCTGACACCGGGCCGACCAGACTTGGCACTAAATCCATAATGCCAGACACCAGGCGGATTAGCTACTAATACCAATTTTAAAGTCCTTGGTTTGACTCGGCCGGGGAACGAACCCTTACCTCCCGATCTCTGAGCGAGTGTCTTTACCGCTAGGCCACAGAGCCGGTGTCAAACGTTGCAAAACCAAAGAGAAGACGCTCCTCTATGAAAATGCTTTATCTCATATTTTGCCCCCCTCTGACGAAGACAAGCGTTACTCTAATCACAATGACTATCAATCAAGGTTTCGATGATAATGATGTTATAACAAAGTCTTAATATGTCTTTTCTATAGCATTGGGTTTAAATGTTAACTGACGCCCATCCTCGCCGTCCGGTCATGATTGCTTTCTGGGACTTTATTTTACCCAAGTTTCAGAATCCAATGAATTAAGGCTAATCAGTTAAAATAGTGCGGCCTTGTGATACCAATAGCAGCTGCATGGCAGTTTTGATGCAGGATTTCTAATTAGACAAAGATATAGCTTTATAAAGTGGAGTTGAGAATTCAACCGCCGTGAGCTCAATTTCCACATTGACCTTGGTTACTTATGCCTTTGTGACACATTCACTTAAGGTTAGCATTTACCACACATACGACCGGCTCTGTGGCCTAGCGGTAAAGACACTCGCTCAGAGTTCGGGAGGTACGGGTTCGATCCCCGGCCGAGTCAAACCAAGGACTTTAAAATTGGTATTAGTAGCTGATCCGCCTGGTGTCTGGCATTATGGATTAAGTGCTAAGTCTGGTCGGCCCGGTGTCAGGATAATGTGACTGGATGTGGTGTATGCAGCGCTCCGTACTTCACAGTGTGGCAGCACGCTTTCAATTGTCCCAAGCGCCGTCTCTGATATAACCTTGTAGTTGAAAAGAGACGTTAAAATTCAAACAACCAACCAACTACCACACATATGGAGATCTATCCATATACAGCGGCCAACCTTTCGACAACCGCTGTGAGTGACATGTGTCCCTTCAACGTCACTAACAGTATCCCACGTCTAACGAGTGGCATCGAACACTGGTCTACAACCTTCGACCGGCTCACAGAGGAGGGGATTTGAACACCAGCTTACAATACGCTTACTACATAAATAGTGTGTGTGTGTGTGTGTGTGTGGGGGGGTTATGGCTTGCTCTTTGGTAAAGAAAACATTCACACCGAAGAAGATTTTACACTGTCGTTTTCTTTCTCGAAAGTGTATGGTTAGGTTTTAGGAGCTGGTCTGTTTAGCGAACCTGAGAGAGAGAGAGAGAGAGAGAGAGAGAGAGAGAGAGAGACAGACAGACAGACAGACAGACAGACAGACAGAGAGAGAGAGAGAGAGAGAGAGAAGCACAAGTATAAGGATACAGTGGAAAAGAAACAAGAGAATGCATGTAGTCATATAAGTGATAGATTATTATATGGTTTACAAATGGAGAAACAGAGACTCATCGAGAGAAATACAATTGTGACGAATTATAATTTCTTAAATTCCGAATAATGTGAAAACCTGTTTGGACGAAACGCCATCTTTGACAGTTTAAATTTTTTCTTCTCTAGCATTGGTGGGTAAATTTTAACGGGTAGCGTGGGTACATTTCAACGGGTAGTGTATTTTAGACAGACAGACAGATAGAGAAAGAGGTGCAACATCTTTAAGACAAAATAAAAAAAGGAAATGGTGAGTTAGAAGAATGTATCAAAGGTTACTGTGGAGAAACAAACACACGGGGGGTAGGGGGGTGCATGAAACGTTAGTATTGATATAATACTTTTTCCTAAAAATCCGACAAAAATCTAATTGTATAATCGAAAAACCATCGGATGTCTATTTTTTTATGACTGAATTAATATCGCATTATCACCTTAACTAAGTCGATAGTATCTTCAGTGATGGTCCTGCAGATGATAATACCCATGTCAGAAAATAGACTTGCATACATGCATTCCTAATAAATGGAATGTAAGGGCTGGCTTAATGGATGGAATACTCCTCTGTGTCTTTCTGCGGCGGACGAAACGTAAGAAATTACATTCAAGGGTCTGGGCCATTGACACGGAGATGTCACTTGAGGGATTCGATGTACTAGAGAGATATCTTCACAGCTGAAAGCCTGTGCACGTCTGTGTGTGTGTTAATGCAGATTGTGAGAAGAAAAACTAAGGGCTTGGCCGAGCTCCAAAAATAGAAAATATTCGAGGGAATTAAATGAAAAAAAAATCGCCTAAGAGTGCAGTAGAAAGACAGTGAAGTGAGATGGCACAGAATCGCGGAGATTTTCTTTTGAACTAACAAGAGTCAAGAAATAGCTATGAGCCGATTGAAATTTGCAGTCAGACATTCGTAATTATTTTTTTTTGTTTTGTTAGCGATGATGCCACGTCCATGAGCCACATCGTTCTGTTTTCATACCGTTGTCACGTGATTTTTTCCTTCTAAAAATAACGTTCCCGGGTTAACATTTGGTGTAAAAATTTATGTAGAAACTGTGCACGTTTTTCTCATAATCGTTCACTTCAATTTATGGCAAAATACCTTTTAAATGGTTGATATAAATAACGTTTATATGAAATGTCACATTATTATTTAATCATTGTCCTGAAATGTGTTCTATCAAGATTGAGATAACATAAACAACATTTTTTGACTGTTGTTTTAGGATGATACTGTTTTTTCTTGCCTGTTTTAATAGTCTTGTTCTCTTCACTGGGATTTTTGCTACATTTGTATATCTTGGCATGGCTGCAACTGTTATGACTTGGCGAGCGTTATCCGATCTAGTCTAGTTAGATTAATTGTTGGGTCAAACTTAAAGCCATCATAATAATTTTCTCTGCCACGTCAGATAGGACCTACTTATGCTGTCAAGAGTGTATAGTTAACGTTAATTTAACGCTGCCCTCTCAGACGACTAAAAATTAAGGCTCCCAAGTGCCTGTCGACGTGTCAGCTACGCCCAAGACTGTAACGTTAGCGATTGTTTATTGTGTTTTATTCGAGCTGGGATGTAATGTGTGCAAAGCCGCTCGACTAGGTGCTCACACATTACGTCCTGCCATTCTCTGTTACTGCCGCAGGGATGCCGTCCATGGAGATTTTCGTTTTCACCCTTTTGTGCTCAACCGGCAGGAACAAATACGGACATTAGATTCTATCCTTTGTGGTTTTTTTTTACGTAAATGCTTTGCTTTGTGAAAGGTAAGCATTGTTAATTTGATAGAACTTTTTTGTCGGTGTGAAGGCAATGGCGTATGAATGAAGATTGAAGCTCAGATGTTAACTGAAATCTTGAGTTACATTAATTGAATGCATAGTATGATAATGAATTTTACTTGCAAGCCGCTCTTTAATCGGCTCCCTCGACAACCACTACACACACACACACAAAACGGGGACGTTGTTTGTAAAATGACATCCCATCAGAGGTTAAGTCCTTAGGGACTGAGTTTACAATTTAGATTCTTTGAGTGTGCCCAAGACGTTTGAAGTATGTGGCATTCACCAGGGCCAGCGCAATTTATTCCATCAACGTTTAAATGCAGAAATTTAAAATCAATAATTCAATTAATTTATTTTATAATTCTTGTTGCCCGTGTGGCATTGAATGCCGTAAAGTTTGGTTCGCGGAAAGCTCCGTAAAATGCTTTTTAAAAGCTAGTTCCTGTAAAAACGTGGCCTAAGTCGGCAAGCCGAGGGGCTTGGCCTCGACCGACATAATTCATTAGCAGAAAGAAAGAAAACCAATATAAACCAACATGTCCACTTGGTTAAGACTGGCAATAAATTTATCAGTCACGATTAGACAATAAGAGGTCGAAATTTAATTTTAGAATGAATGTCAAAAAGCTTATCCTGAGATGCTGGTTGGTTGTTTGAATTTTAACGTCTCTTTTCAACTACAAGGTTATATCAGAGACGGCGCTTGGGACAATTGAAAGCGTGCTGCCACACTGTGATATACGGAGCGCTGCATACACCACACCCAGTCACATTATCCTGACACCGGGCCGACCAGACTTAGCACTAAATCCATAATGCCAGACACCAGGCGGATCAGCTACAAATACCAATTTTAAAGTCTTCGGTTTGACTCGGCCCGGGATTGAACCCGTACCTCCTGATCTCTGAGCGAGTGTCTTTACCGCTAGGCCACAGAGCCGGTATCCTGACATGCAAAGGTCACTTTAAAAATATTTGTCTATAGGGCTAGCAAATAATGAAGCCAGAAGCTTGCAAGCGCGGAGATCCGGTATGTTAAGTCAAGCCCGTCAACCCCATCTCGAAGTTGGCGGTTTTGCTCAGTGAACAATAATATTTTCTCACTGTTCACATCGGTGAGCTTGATCTTCAACATAACATAAGGGGGGCGGGGGAGGTGGACAAACATTCAGCCTAAATGAGGGTTGCAGTGTTTAGACTGTTTCGTTTCGTTTAATTGTTGCTTAATCTCCTCCTCTGCGAACATAAAAAGCTTCTTGGTCGTGATGATGGCTCTTTTTCCCTTTGATGTTTCAAAAAATAGTGTATACTGTTATCATAGTCTTAGCTATCGATTTGCGTCTGCAAAACGCGATGAAGATGTGTCTGTCAGTTAAGGTTACCGATTCTTCGTGGCTTGGGACTGCAGGAGCTCTGTTACTTGCAGTGGAGGTAATCAAGTAATACTAGCTTTGTCAGCTCTGTGCCAGGTTTCCAATCATCTTCTTTACAAGCAACTTTCATTCTTTCCCGGTAAAGTTTGTTTGTAAGGCTG
>BMAT01009684.1:3559-15339 GCA_019649035.1 Elysia marginata | reverse complement strand
CTGCATATGGGTTTAGAGTGGCCTTAAATGTACTGGTCTGCTGGGGCAACAGTGGCACTGCTCTTGTGGCGACACAGTTACGCTGAGTAACGAAGCCAAATTTCCCGAAAGGGATTAATAAAGTGAATAAAAAAAATATCTGAGTGTACAATACCAGCTTAACAGAGGTGCCACATGCGCGTCCCCATCCTGAAAGAGAAGTTTGGAAGACTTGTCAGTGGCTGTGGTTTAGTTAAATAATCCACCGAGGTTTTTATATTGTTCCAAACTTAACTAGCAATGGTCGACGTAAACTTAAAATAAGGGCTAATTATGGGTATAAAAATCAAGCTCTTTTGAATGGTGCGATCGATTGTACTTGTGTGTTTTGTGCTGGTGTCCATCTAGAACCCACTTTATGTAGCAGAGAGACAGAGAGAGAGAGAGAGAGAGAGACAGAGTGAGAGAGAGAGAGACAGAGTGAGGAAGCGGCGGACTATCTATCATTCATTTGATTTCCAGCGGCCATCTGTAACAAAGCGTTCCCGGGCGAGCTATAGATGTATGCCTGCGTCCATCGCTCGTCCCACCCAACCAATGAACTAATGAACCAGGCAGGCATGCTGATTGTCCCTCTTTGTGCCAACACTCGCTTCATCTCCTGATTGACCGATGGTTACTCCAGGTCACGACTTCAGGGAAGGGAAAGAAAGAGAAGATACGCAAGGGTTTTTTTTTCTTCAATCTATCTACATTTTGTCGTGGGATGTGTCTATTTATAATACTTACTTTTTCGATCAAGGATAACGACAGATGGAGTTGTCGGAAGTCGCATGATGTTGTGATAACCATCCCTTTCCTCCCTCGGCTGAAACAAAACTGCGTGGTCCTCCTTATATATAGTGTTATCGACCTTACCATTGAGAAAATCAGTTCTTTGTCGCTGGATTGAAAGGAAATTAAGTATTGATCCGCACGAGTCCTGTTACGCCACACGGATTTGGCAGCGCCGCAGAGAAATGAAACATAATAATAGTGGAAATAGATAGTGTAACTTCAAGACGATGTATACGCGTTTTATGTTCTTTGTTGGGCTTGTTTTTTCTGTGATTGAAAAGTAGTTTCGTTTTCGAAAACCAAACGAATTTAGTTTAAAGCAAAGGATAGGATCGTGTCGTAATGTATGCCCTTGCTAAATCTTGTTGATGTATTATATCTTCTATCTCTTTAATCATTACCCCGCCTGGAGACGGGCTGTGTGTGTGTGTGGGGGGGGGGGTCGTAATGAGAGGGCGCTGGGTGGAATCAACTCAGCCGCACAGTGCATGTAATAATCATGAACCATCAATCGGCCGACTCGGTTTGATCCTAATGACTGAGTCTCAGAGAACTGAAAGCTGCTGATCTGCTCGGCACAACCGGTAAACTGTGGCTTTATCGATCTCGCCATGTTTCCGGACAGTCTTAGTGCCTTGACTTTTGACCTCCCGTCGCCTTTTGCCCTTTTGCTTCCATCCCTGCCCTAACAGTTCGTAAAGAATGAATTTCACCGATGTTTCGCCGTTTATGCTTTATGTAGGCCTATTAATTTTTTACCTTTGTACTAAACTTCCGTGAAAAAACAGGCTATTAGTGAATTTGTGATCGGAAAATCACCATAGTATCAAGAGTACTCAATTAACGCAAGGACTTAAGCCTAAAAGAATACGTAAGAGAAGAAAATTTCAAAGAAATTTAGATGAAAACAAATGTTGTGGACCATACGGAAATAGATTTTTTTCATTTACCAGTTCATCAGTTCATCTGTAATACAGGCCATATATCCTATATGGCCAAACATACGGCCTCGATAATTTTTGCTTTTCCGTTTGCTTATACCTATGCTGCCTATTTGTTTTAATGCCATCTCTCTCTCTCTCTGTCTCTCTCTCTCTCTCTCTCTCTCTCTCTCTCTCTCTCTCTCTCCCTCTCTCTCCCTGTCTCTCTCGTTCTCTCCCTTAAAACAATGCTTGACAACTTTCTCTTAACTTCCAAACTAATTTCATGGCATTTTTTTTTTCGATCCCTCTGAATCATCGGTGTGTTATACAATTAAGGGAAACCACAGAATCTGGTGGCGATCTTACTGTTATACAATGCAAGTTTAGAGCAAGCAACCTTAAACACTGACTTTTTTGTAATACTCGTTTTGCAAAAGGGCAAGAAGAGTCGTTGTTCCTGTGGAAAGAACATAAAACAAGTAGTCTGCATGTATCTGCAAATCTCCCCACATCCACTTGTTTCGCTCTGTAAGGGTCACTGGGGTTCCCGGAAGTCTGGTCTTTTCTCTTGTTTCTCAATCCACCTGCCTGGGTCGGATTTTTTATTTTCCCTTTTCTCCCCCAAGCACCCAACCCCTCTTCCATTCTCTATACTTTACTTTCTCGCCCTGGCTTTTTCTCTACCCTCCATTTTTCAATTTTTCACGTCTCTTTGAGTTTTTCCCTCATCTTTCTCTCTCTCTTTCTTTCTGCGAACTTCTGAAATGGATCGCCGAATTTTGGAGGGTAACGAACTGGAATATGTATATTTTCTAGATAATCAATGGTTTATGTTTTGCCCTTATAGTCCAGGGTTATTTTTTCGTTTATCTGTTTTAGTTTATGAAACCGCAACCCTGTTTTTTTTTTTTAATTTGCGCATTAAGAAAAAATTTGTTTGTTACAAGTCTGCCATAAACAGTTGTAGTGGGTGAACTATTGTGACTTTCAGATATTTTAGTCATATGGAACAATAAAAAGACATCTCCCCTTCTTTAGCCATATTTCCATGAACGAGAATTCCATTTTGTTCCATCGGATCGGTATTATGAAATGCTCCACTTTTTTTCTTTTTAAAATAAACATTTTAGGTAACTTAATTTTAAACTTTAATGTCAAAATTTTACAATTCTTCCATAAACAGTTGCAGTGGGTAAATTATTGATACTTTCTAAATTGTTGTATTCTGGAACAATAAAGAAGACATCCTCCCTTGTCTAGCCACATTTCCATGAACGACAGTTCTATTTTGTTCCACCCGATCGGTTTTATGAATTGCTCCACTTTGCTTTTTAATCATTAAAAGACAGGAATTCATGAATAATTTTGCAATTTGCCTCTTAAAGTTCATAGAGTTTAAACTCCCCCGATTATTTTTCCGCGTGTTCTTTGTTACAGCCGGAACCCGTCTTGCCGAACTCATTGTAATCTAGTCATTTTCTTGATGTGATCAAGATCGGTCTCCATCGAGGACTAGCGCTGTACCAGACCCTCTCACTCACGGTCCGGGATCGAGTGTAGCGGTAGCGGGCTGAGTTCGATACCACCACCAGTGCTGTGACGGCGCGCGTGCTTCAATCTGTCCGAGACAGACCTCACTGTAGATACTCTCGCTACACCAGCCTCGTGGCGACAAGCTCTTCTAAAGCAGATTTTTTCACGGGTGACATTGCTATCGGAGCGTGCTTCCCCTTAGCAAATATTGTCAGGGAATTCGGTGCTGCATTGGATTGCTTCAGGCAATTCATACGTGAGAAAAAAATCAGGTAGATCTACTCACTCACGCGATTAAATTTCAGTAACGAGTATCCTAAAGAAAAATTACTATCTAAACTGGTCACAACATTTCAGACAAGAGGCGAGAGGCCTATGAATTGCGCGCAAAGTCTGTGGCCGAGCTCAGTGCATGTGGTCGGTTACTATAATCTATTGATTGAGATGTCTAAACCACAGTCCAGCGCAGTGAATGGCTATCAGCTGGCCAAGTAGGGGATGAATTGGCCTGCAGAGAGGCATCATCAACTGCTCTCCCAGTTTATCCGTTTTGGTATCTGCATTAGATCTATTAGTAGTCTTGCAAAGGTCTGCAGTTGTGCCAGTCTAGCTTAGGCTTTAGTTCATTACGTGGTGAGAGCACGCGCGTTAGACTTAACTAGCTTTGTAAACGCGCGATCGCATTGTCGTTTATTGGGCCACGCACTATCTTGTCTAGTTTACAAGGGAGATAGCTTTCCTATCTGTGGTAATCCTGATCACGAAAGTGAAGAACAAAGGGCCGGAAAGTGTACGTGTCCAGAAGTGTGTTTGCCACGCGCCGCCCGCGCATGAAGGGGACTTTGTTGTGACGGCTTTATCGATGTTCTGTACACAGGTGAGCGTCAGCCAAGTGGTCTGAATATATCGACAAGTTAGTTCAACAAATCAGATGGGTTATACTAGTATACGATAACAGTTTCCTTTACACGATGTTTTATTAATGAAACGGAGGTGGACAAAACGAACTGGGTGAAAATTTTAAACGTAAACAAGATAAAAGTTAAAGAATTGCGCCAAGGAATGCATGTCTCGTCATGTTTTTTTCTTCCCAAAGCTGCATAGGAAGTAAATATTTATTGGTTAGGTTTTAACTTGAGTTAACTAAATATTATTCTGATTGTGCATTGTTGAACGTTTAGACCTCGGCCCAGACGAACCAAGTTCTATGAAATGGAAGTTTAGGTCGCTACAAATACACTGCATACTTTTGTCCGGAAGTAAGGAGTAGATGTGCACCTAGTGCTTTTTAAAACCAAATTATAGATAGAGTTATTTAAGTGTGTTACATTATATTAGGTTTTTATGCTTAGATTTTTTCTAAGGGAGGTTATTTAGTTTCCATCTATCATCAGTTAAAGTTTTATTCAATTGCCATTATTTGAAATATTTGAAAAAAATTCAATAGCCACCTCTACTGGAAGTAGGGATGATTTATATACTTATTCTAACAATCTTCCCAATAAACAGTTCCCATTAGCTTCTTTTAAATTGGTGTTTTTATCTGCAGCAGTTTTCATACAGATTACCAACCAATATCCGTTTCAAGTCCACGAGAAATAATGAGAGTTTGTACTCCTGATTAGATACGTGTAAATTTTCTTATGTGCGCTATTGCATAGCAAAAATCAAAATCTTGCTATTGATGGGTTTTGATAATAATAATAATGATTCAATAATAATAGTAGTAGAAGTAGTAAGAGTAGTAGTAGTAGTAGTAGTAGTAGTAGTAGTAGTAGTGGTAGTAGTAGAAGTGGTAGTAGGAGTGGCAGCAGCAGTAGACGCAAAGATTTTTATAGTCTTTGTTATTGGTTATAGTAGTTACTGTAGAGTAGTAATAGTATTTAGCGGTGGTATTGGTAGTCGTAGTGGTAGCAGCAGCAGTTTTTGCTGTTGCTGCTCCTGTTGCTGCTCCCGTCGCAGTAAATAATAATTGAATTGATGATCGTTAACATATTTGCAATAGTAATGATAATTACAAAAGTTAACGTTTGGATGTATCATTTTACGCGAAATTATTTTGCCCAACTTTCTATTAGATGTGTATGATACTCAAAGTACAAACCCTGTAGCCGTGTGTGTGTAGTTATCAATTTTTCGCTGGTTAAATTCATGTGCATGTGAGGTAAAGTTTCGCAGCTTGTTTAGCTAACAAAGGACATTATTTTTAAACCATCTTGTTTATTACATTTCCGTAAACGCATCTTCAGTTGTACAGATCTCAAATAAAAGACCCTCCAAACAATTAAATTGTTGATAAACAAAAAACGACTGTGTGTGTACGGAGGGGAGGCTTTAATTTCATTATTGCACGTTGAAATGTCCTAATGAATCATTGACAAGCGCAATGTCTGAATATGAGGTTCTAGGTGGATTTTATTGGACTTGATCGTATAACTAGAACAAGGTGAGATCGATCTCTTCATCCACATCTAACTCACGCTTAAAGAAGGTTATTCTCATCCATCTTCTGTTCCGCTCATATAAACCTTTAGATCGTGTTGTGTTGAGCAGCTTTAACTTTTTGTTCTTCTATTTTTTCTTACATCCACTCTTTCACCCCCTTCTTCTCCCCGCTTTCTACTTCCGTTTTGTTATTGCTTCTTTCTTCTTTTTTTGCGTTTAACCACCTCCACTTATAAACATCATTCCTGTTTTTCTTTTTTTTTCCTTCCCTTTTTGTATGTATCCCTAAACTGAATGAGGTTTTCGTTCTTTTTACATGAACCAACTTCTCACTCATAATTTCTCTGTCTCTCTCTGTCTCATTCTCTATCTCTTTCTCATTCTTTCTCATTCTCTCTCTCTTTCTCATTCTCTCTCTCTCTTTTGTTTTTCTATCATTCTTTTTCTCCTTCTCATTCTATCTCTTTGTCATTCTCTCTCTCTCATTCTCTCTCTCATTCTCTTTCTCACTCTCTATCTCTTTCTCATTCTCTCTCATTCTCTATCTCTTTCTCTCCTCTCTCATTCTCTCTCTCTTTCTCATTCTCTCTCTCTTTTGTCACTCTCACATTCTCTCTCTCTCTCTTTTGTCACTCTCACATTCTCTCTCTCTTTTGTCACTCTCACATTCTCTCTCTTTCTCATTCTCATTCTCTCTCTCCCTCCTTCTCTCTCTCATTCTCTCTCTCCTTCTCACTATCTCTAGGCCCAGAGTTTGATGGACACGTAGAGAAATAATAAGTACCCGAGGTAATCCGAAGACCGCTTCTGCTGCGACTGAGGCAGTTCGCCCGGAGAAAACACGAGCTGTCACTTCCAATTCCGACTGCCAGTACTAATCAAGGGCCTTTAGTTAAGGAAAAAGACAAATTTCCGCCTTCCCTCGACATCTTCTCCACTACTACCATCCTCCCAAAACGTAAAATACTTACTAAGCTTGTACATGTTTCTCTCTTCGAAAAACTGAAATGGGATACCCTATCTGCGTGTTGCATATGGGAACTCGAAAAACTAAAATGGTTACCCTTTCTGCGTGTTGCATTATGGGGACAAAGCATCGCCAACAAATCTTCAAAAGTGTCGATCAATTTGCGACCCGAGAACAATAATAGAACTCCAACCTTTCTATGTAAATTTCTTTTCTTAATCTTTGATTATAATCGATTATTTTTTTTTTGCAAATAAATACTGTGTCCTTGTTGTTTTTACCCATGCACTATTTAACGTAAGTTTTTTTTTATCTCACAAAGGCATTAAGTCGAGTTTTCATATTTCGTTTATATTTTTGAGCCGAATAATATTATTTTTATAATAGTTATTTATGAATCTAAATTATCTTTCTTCACTTTCATACACTTTTTGTTTCAATGATATAGCATTTATATAATTTAGACTTTGGTTAAGGTTTGTGATTAGCTTTTATGTAAAGCGACTAGAGCCTTCTTTCTTCTTCTTCTTCTTCTTCTTATTATTATTATTATTGTTATTATTATTATTATTATTATTATTATTATTTATATTTATTACAAAACCAAAATGCTTTATTATTTATTCGCCATCCATGAAACTTTTATTTGTTTTCTTCGCTCTTCTTAGAGTCTTACCGACGCTCTTCTCAGAGTCTTACCGATTTAAAATGTTGTGGTTTTTTTTTTAGATAATTTTACGTTGTCATAGATTTCACAGCTAGCCTCTACCCAGTCCATGAATCGTCTCTGAGAAAATGATAGTACAGTTTGAAACTATAGATAAGATTCCCAAGACTAGTTTGCTCATTTGTATACAGAGAGAAGTTGGAAAGGACTGATGAAGTTTCCGATTAAAATGAATCGAGCTTCAGAGACAATGTTTTGAAATGCATCTGTGTTCTTCTTGGAAACGAGAAGCGCTATGAGCTAACTAAATCTCTGATTAAATAAAACCACCTGAAGGAAACCTCTTCGTGATCAACATTTCATAGCCCACCAAGAAGTAATTAGCGTTTCTAGAGTAACCAGCGTGTATGTCAAGCTGATTGATAGACTTAGCGTTAATTCCAGTAATCGAAATTTGATACCTTAGGTAGTGTCACATAATTTAATCAACTCTCAGACTTCAATATTTTTGCAGTTATCATGAATATTGAAAAATCATTGCCTTTTGTTTGTTAGAGCTATTTTTCGTGACTGATTGTCTGGTTGTCATTATATGTGTGTGTTAATCCTATCCTGAGAACAATAATTTGAAAAAAAGGCCGTAATTTTTGCACGTGGTTGGTTTGGCAATTATTCATTGTTTTTATCTCTAGAACCGTCGCTTGTAAAGTAGTAACAGTTTGTCAACAGTCTGGGACACAAGAGCAGACAGAATAGTGTATCATACAGGGATGGACCAAATAGACACTGAAGTCTGAAGTATGATAAACTTTTAAGCTGCAAATATGGTGATGGTGTCGGTGTGTAGTGCTAGTTGTGGTAGTAGGAAGTCATTTCTATCATTGTTGTCATAGTTGTTTCTGTGGACTAGGAGAAATAGAATTGACTCGATAATGAATGTAAGTTTGAAGCAGTTTCAGCGTTCGAAGAATTGAAATTATAATAAACAGAACAATTGTCAACAACTGGTCGTATGAAAAAGATATTGACGTGGGTTGGTTGGTTGAATTTCAACGTCTCTTTTCAATTACAAGGTTATCTCAGATGCGGCGCTTGGGACAATTGAAAGCTTGCTGCCACACTGTGATGTGAGGAGCGCTTGCATACACCACACCCAGTCACATTATCCTGACACCGGGCCGACCAGACTTAGCACTAAATCCATAATGCCAGACACTAGGCGGATCAGCTGCTAATACCAATTTTAAAGTCCTTGGTTAGACTCAGCCAGGGATCGAATTCGCACCTCCCGATCTCTGAGCGAGTGTCTAACCGCTAGGCCACAGAGCCGGTATATTGACGTGGGACACCTTCAAGGGATTATTCTTCCTTTACTGAGTAGCTATGAAGGTCTATCTGTTCTAAGAATCTCCCTCTGTAGGACTACCTACGATCAAATAGCATCCTATCTTTAAGTTTAAGCGGTTGCATTTAAGGGTATCTGTATAGTCTGGGGTAGGTTATAATAATGCTGAGTTTTAAAAAAAAATCAACCCCACTGGTTTTCATTTAAAACGATTGTGAATACATCATTAGAAGCAAGAAACTGATAAATGCACAAGAAAGTTTGGCCGAGTATGAAGATGTTGTCTGCAGGCCTACACCGAATCAGATCGACCTGAAATACACTTAACGCCCGTCTTTGCACTTCGTTTAATCTTCACTAAAGCCATAGTGAGCGACCTAACTAGTGCTTGTTTCTAAAGAAAGACGACGGCATCGTCAGCTCTTTTATAGAAAGACGGCATCGTCAGCTCTTTTAGAAACTGCTGCGGTGAAAGATCGATGTGTTAAGTGTAGACCTTTCTCGCTGAGTGTGAACTCGCCCTCTGGCTAGCACTGCTGCTGGCACTGCTGGGGAAGGAGGCCACACGAAACGGCTCTAACCTTGTGTACATCGCTAGAGTTTCGCGCTTGTTATGTAGCAGTTTTTTAGCAATGATATAGTGTAATTGTAGAAATCAATCTAACGCTTAACTGTTCCCGACAGCTCTAAAAACCGTGGTAATTTATAGCATAGGCACAAGCTGATGGTTTTTTTTTTAAAATGCGAAATGAAAGTGCCCATGGGCACATAGATTTATCTACCATTTTTTACACGATTACCAAGAAATTTAGGAACGTTTTTTTGTCAAATATTTTGAACTAAGCTCATATTCTCACACGCATCGGTCTGCAGGATTTAACTATTTTAAAAGAACCATTGCTCACTTCAAGCAACTTTTCTGATAGAATGAAATTATATGATAGTTTTTTTGTTTTTTTTTGGAATATATATCGCCGGTTTTTTTTTTTCAAATTCATTGCCTGCATTCTTTTTTTTTCTTTGTTAACTGTAGAAATCTGTTTGACAAGTTGTCCTGCCGGGAGCCCAGGTGCGTCACGTGGCTGGCGACTTGTGTGCGTTTTCCGTAGCGTTCAGACCTGTGGATGCTCACCGCACCTGTGTGTGGTATTGATTTACTACTCTGTACTCCACTTTCCGTTATTGATTCGATACGGCTTCTCTTATACACACTTACAATTGGGTCTGATTGGACAGGACTCACAGTAAAGGCGAACCCACAAACTCAACTTTGCAAGTCCTGACATCTCATTATGTCGCCTTGTAGATGTCCTAATTGGCCAACAAGTTAACAAGGACACGACGTGTCTCCACCGTTCTTTTTAAAAAAAGCGTTTCTGCTAACTTGCAAGTCAGTAACATATTTTAATTTTGCTTGACACAGTAATCGGGTCGGGCGGCATAGCGGTTTCCTTCTCATAATCGCAGATATCCAACTAATTTCGGGCTAAAGCATTGTACATGTTTGTTTTTTCGAGCAAATCTGATTTGAAATAGCCGTGATCGCCACTGTGTGACGACCTCCTTCTCGTATTGATACCCAGAACCTTTTCTGTGGTATACATTTCTAATGTATTAACATTTGCTATTTTGTTATTAGTGTGAAACTGTTTGGTCGGTTTGTCTTGTTCCGTGAACTGCTGACCATTTCTCTGAGAAGCATCTCTTCTGCGATGGGGAACCACCACACAGCACAGCAGGTAGTAAATCTTACTGATCCTACTTGTGTTAATCATGTCTTAGAGTTTTCAAGTGTTGAAATGCTTTTTTCGTTATTTGCAATTATTTTCTTTCTATATGTTTATTTTTTATATTATTTTCTCAAAATTGTATCTAGGTTGTATAAGTATATTTATTTTTTGTTGACTCTCCGCCGTTTTCAAAACAGCGTGCGTAGAAATACGGTGTTTGCTACCGACTGATTCCGTTAAATTGTTACAGATAACTTTATCTCTCTTTCTTTTTCTACGATTTTTTGACTGAATTGTGCGATCAAATCGTTTCACAATATAATTGTTTTCCTCATCCGTTTTTACTCTATACTAGGGCAATCTTCAAGATTCCCTTTCGCCGTAAACACCAAATAGATGAGATGGTACGGCAATAATCAAACTGTTGTTTTGCGCCTCGTTGAATAAATCATTGTGCGTTACTATACTTGCTCAAACCACAACACGTAGATACGAGTAAATATTTCTTTATTAAACTTTTTCATCGAAGTTAGGGTAGAAAACGTCAATGTTTTCATATCAGCTAAATGTTTTATAAAACTTTCGATTAGTGTCAAATTCTCGACTTTACCGTTACATTATAATCTCTTGGTTTCAAATCTCAAATGAAAACTTAACTCTTACTAATAAAAAATCAAATCATTAAAATAAGATTAAAACTCCATATGCGCGTTTACTCTCTGTCCCTCTCCTTCCCCTGCTTTTTCTTTGTCTGTTTCACCATTTCTCGACTTCGTAAAGGATGTGGTTTTTCCGACACATCTTGTTATTCCATAATCCCATCGTTTCCTCTGGCTTTCCGCCTCTCATTTCTCTCTCCAACCCTCTCTGCCTTAGTTTCTTATGATAATAAAAATGGAACTTTCCTCTCGAACTTGTTCATGCTCTTACATTTTTTAAAAAATGTTTTACAGTTTTGTAATGATCTGTATTATAATCCTGGCCGTTGACTCCTACATTTATGACCTTCTCTTTGGTCTAAGATAAATTGTAAGGGGGGGGGGGAGTATGGATCCCTTTTTGGCCTATCAGGATAGCATTACCTTAGTGAGTTTTGTATAATTATGTCTGTGTTCATAATCTAACTGCCAGTTTGGATGCCGTCAATTTTTTAGCTCATATCCTCCTGTAGTGATTTTTTTCCCCTTGTCTGGGCTGCTGAGAAGAGTGCTTGGTGCTGCTCTAATCAGCGATCTAGAAGTGTTGAAAGAGCTGGCTGCCTCAACAGGTCCCGTGGAAGGGTGGCTCAGCGCCCAAGAGGACAGCAAGATCATTATCAGGCAGATAAGAAAAGGGCGCCGGAGGCTTGCCCCTC
>BMAT01009683.1:30295-41097 GCA_019649035.1 Elysia marginata | reverse complement strand
AAATTCAAACAATTAACCAAATCCCTATATATTTACAATGTTTCCTAGTTTTCAAAAACAAAATGCCAATATGCTCTCTTTTTCAAACAATTTTTCTGTCCTTAAAAGTTCACTTTAGTTTACGAAAGATCTTTTAGCATTTTATTTCTTTATTCCTCGAAATGTATCTAGTTATTTCAATCTACCTGTCACTTTTACCATTCAAAATGGCTTTGCACTGAACATATAAATTGTAAGAATGTAACAAAAAATTTATTGCAAAGTGAAAAGTGTAATCAAATTAAAGTTCACAAAATTATCTTTCCAGCTATATCAATCACAGAACAATGGAATTTTGTGAATTTTGGTGATTTTCTTTAAGTGCCTCAGATACATGCGCTTTTGGTGACATCATCTAGCAAATTTTCTTGATAACTTCAAGCCATGATTTCCAGCCAAAGGTCTTCCAAAAACAAAAAGAGGACGATTGGAAAAGAATGTGTTAGTCTGTTATGTAAGTCAAAGTGGAACCTGAAGAAACAGATTAAAACAGATGGTAGCTTCAGGAAATGTGGCAATTCCTAAAGGCTAAGCATTTAGCACAGAGCAGAGCTGAGTCTGCCAGAGATAAAACACCAAACAGAGGAAGAATTAGGAACATTTCCTCTGGGACACATCCTGATTCGCAAGACAGCTTTTCCAGCAACCCAGGTCCAGCACATTGGCAGTAAGTAGAGACGACCTCAAACATTCAAAGCCCATCTGAAGAAGACATAAATTCAGATCCTAACAGAGAGATTCCTTTGAAAAGAAACTGCAGCCTCCACACACCCCCCTTTAAAGTTGAACAAACCTCCAACCTTACCATAAATAGTAGCACTAGCAGTAGTTAATACAGTAAGAGCTAAGTCCGCCCCAGGCCTAAAGCTTACCCATTGTACAAAAGATTGAAAGATTTTATGAAATTAGCACTAGCAGTGGATAGACGTAGGCTTTCAAGTGGAAATGCCTGAAATGTCTGTCTTTGGTATGATTTGAACTTTTGACGTTACAGATGCTTTGGCACCCACCGCCTTGCCACTTAGAAAAACATAGCTTATACCATGTCACCACTGAGCTCCTTAAAAAGGAGTTTCATAGCGAAGTTCCTTGCTTAGCCTCTCTAATGCCATTTCCACTTGAAAGCTCACGTCTATCCAATGCTAATTTCATACCTTTAAAACCTTTCAATCCTTTGATTGCGCATTGGCTGCCTCCACTATTTATTCATTTCTATGGTACAAAAGGTTCCCAACGTCCAGAAATGGCAAAATAAAAACCTCCAGTGCATGGAATAACATTTTTTTTAAGTTCTGCAAAGAATGGATCACTGCAGGAGAAGTGCAAACCCTAAAGAGCAGAATTCAAAACAAATCAACAAGTTTCTGCGAATATTGCAGCTAAATTGAAGGTAAAATATTCTTCTCAGTGTTGGGAACATGCCTGACATAAATGGATACATAAACACCTGTATTAACGCCAAGCATTCGCAGTTTCAGGGTGCTTGGAAACCGAAACAATGATCTGAGAAGCTATTCAAATGGCCAAGTCAGAGAAATTTAACCTCAATGTTACCGGTTAGACCTGGCAAAAACTTTTGGATCAGTACTACGCCATACACGAAATGATCCAGCTAGCCCTCCAAATGCACCATGTCTTAGAAGACATGCTAGATCACTTTCCTCTTTCTGCCAGTCTTTACAGATGGTTGACGGTTTTCAATGCTGGGTCATGAAAGTCTCTCAGCAAGGTGATCAATCTGGCTTTGCCGCACTTATCTCCTTGAGAATGGATTTCATTGGTGGTTTCAACTTTGCCTTGTGACAGTACATTGCCACATCTCAAAGACCTGGTGGAACCCTCAGCCATTATTTCCTCATGGATTTTTTTTTATTTCAGCTTCAAATGGTATTACTGTAGAGCAGCAGATGTTTCAACTCCTCCATTGAAACTCAAAGATGTCAAAAGAGGACTAGGAGAAAAGTTTTAGCAAACCAGATCTGTTCTTGCGTTGCAGTTTTTGTACATACTATCTGTATTGTTTTTCACACTAGCGATAAATAACAAGATTATCTTCTTATGCCTTTGAACTTTTTCGTTTTTAACTGTCCTTAGCCAGTTTTGCCTGGTTTTGCAAAATTTGGCACAATATGTGGAAATTTTTGGCCTTTTTGGAGGCCTATTTGGAGTCCTTTTTCTTTAATTTAAAGTTGTTATTTTATGCATATGACTGATTTTTTCAGCTTCAAAATGTTGAAAATTGTAGGAAATTATCAAATTTTTATGGAAAGATTCACGGTATTAGAGGTTTCTATTTTAAAACACAGTGGATTTCGGGTCCAATCAACCTGTTCAGAAAATTTAGATTGTTGAAAATTATAAAAGTTGAAGAAGAGAAAAAAGTTGAGACTTCATGTCAGTTTGTGATACGCATTGAGTTAGAATGGAGACTTTAATATCTATAATTAATATACACTGATAAGTTACTTAATGCACAAAATGGGTAACTTTGTTGTGACAAGTTACGATTCTGTATATCATCCAAGGTGTTTCACAGAGAAAAACCAATTACATGCACAGGAGAATACTTTCCAGCCAAAATTTTATTGAGAACAAAAATTATTTTGCTTGAGACAAACTTTGCTCTTAGTCTTAGTGGGTTAATTTCTAAAACTACCAGTAGAAGGAATCATTTAAAATTGAAGAAAAACATGTTGCCTAAGTCATGTAGCCTACATGGATTTTAGTTTATACATTTTTCATATAAATTTAAAGGGGTTCCCATGCAAATGTATAACATCTGCAGTCTAGACCGTAATTTGATGTGCTGTCATAATGATCAACAGTCTTTACCAATGAAGTATGACTAGTCTTACAACTATTGAGCATACTATAACTAGTATAAGAAGAATACTTTCACAACAAATTAAGGTCTGCTCACATACTTTTTGGTTAACCATGATAATTTTAGTTTTTTTGGAAAGAGTTTTAAAAAATCTTTGATGACATCACTAGCAGTTGCATACAGCTTTAATCAAGTTCATTCTTTTTTTTTTATTATGTGTGTAATAGACATAGTAACTGTTTTAAAAAGAATGCAAAACCAAGCCACTTCAAAACAATTTTTTAAAAATATTTAATGCAGTAATTTACAAACAGGCATCATCTAAATAAATACTGAAAAACAACTTTGACTCTCTACGAAAATCATATGAAAAGGGCAAAACCAGCCATAGAATTTACAAGACATGCAAGATTACAAATATAATAACACCAATGGGTAGATATTTATTTGAAAGAAAAATACATGTGTAGACAAAATATGAGATTAATGTCAAGAAAATGCAAATACAGTTGAACCTGCCCACGGCCACCGTTGATATAATCAGATTGTGGTTATGATGGCCAGGCAGTCGCGTCAGGAAACATGCTTGAGGTGTAAACCAGTCCTGTACCCTGTTCACTCAGAGGCATTTGATTGTGGTCGATTCCACTAAGATGAACTATAGGTTAAGATAAACTAAACTATACTGCTTAATATAAACTTGAGGTAAAATAAACTTTTCTTTTTGGTCCTGGGGGGTTAATCTTGAGAGGATTCCACTGAACATGTAATTTAAAGCTCATCCTTTCTCTCTTTGCACTTCTCAATAACTGAATATTTCTAATTCAAGCGGTGGTAAGTAAGATCAATCCAACTTTAAGGCCACTTGTTGACAAATTTGATAAAACTGGCGACCAGTTAGTTGCCTTTGAATGTGTCTTACACTTAACCACTGCTACCAAGTTTTACCCTCCTAACTGTGACCGCAGCTGACACAAACATCCAAGCACTCTTATAGAGAATGTCCACAGCTAAACAATTAGCAACAGGTATAAAGTTGTGGGGAAAAGAAGGAGCACATCGATAGGCCATGTTGGGTAGTCATTCTATTGTTTAGATTTTGCCGAGCCTTGTCACCACCTGTCAGTTTCACAATGCCTATCCATCTGCCCGCCGCAGACCGTCTTATTTGTAGCTTTACATCACAGGTAAACATAAACATTTGGGGGTAGGGGAGTGAGGAACATGTCGGATTATAAAGTGGATTTCAAGTGGCTGATTGGTTCTTCTCAGGTCAAGAGTAGTTGCATAGCAGAGGAGAAACTGTAAAGATTATGGTGAGAGAAAAACTGTCTCCGGTCAAGTTGGTAAGGTGGTCGCTATACAGGACACCAAAATTTTTAAAAAATGCAAAGGGGTCCTAGGAAAGTTTCCAACAATACAGGTGGTCTCCTAAAATAGGCGGTCAGCTAGGCAGGTTGAACTGTATTTATGTACGAGACAGAGACAGAAAGAAAGACAGAGCAGATAGACAGACAGAGAGACACACAGACAAAAAAGGCACGCAGGAGAAATAGAAATCTTTTACCAAATGAATTTTTTTTTAGTTGAATATTTATATACATTGTGATTATTATACAGTGTACCTTATTATGTGGTCCTGCAGGTGTGTACTTTTAAAGATACAGTCATCATTCATAAGACATTTACTTATACACAAAGGCTGACTTCATGAAAAAAAATCAAGTTTAAATGGCAATTCCTCTCACCTGAAAATTCTTTATGCTCTTTCACTGCAAGCTCCCTAAGTAATAATGCTACAGTTCACATGAATTATTGTTTAACAGCTCAAATGTCTGCCAACTGGTGAATACAAAATGTTTTTTCTCAACATCATTTTTTTAAGATGGGAATAAAGCATCTCTGTAATGGCCCATATACTGCAGTATTGTTCCATTCGAGTTTGAGACTAATCCAATAACATCTTCCTTTTTCTAAAATTTTTCACAAATTCAATTAAATTTATTTGCTTTTATATATATACATAATTATAGCGTCAAGATTGCTTAATTAATTTCTGCAACATCGACTGCAATTTTGGCTTGGTACATTATATGTTTTGCCTTCATAGACTGGCACTGATAGATAGTAATTTCCATAAATTAACAAGTCAAATCAATAAAATTTCGTAAAAATATGTACATATATTCTTAGCTCGTTTTGAGTGAAGTAGTTAAATAAGTGTATTCTTTGATAGAGCCCATTGTAGCAGTCAGCACACAATGACATACATAGCAGAGGGTGTATCAATAAGCTGGGTGTCGGGGAGGGGATGTTAACAGCTATAGGGAATGAGATTAGAGGTAAAACAAGAGTAACGTCCCTTTTCCAGAAGACAACACTCCAAAATACTATAGTGGTGGTTGTAATCTAGACCTAGATTGTAGGGTAAATTTCTTACTTTTATAAACAATTTGACATCTAGAACTTAAAAACTATAGAGCTAAATAAAAAGTTTATCTTCAAAATAAATCTGTCGCATAAATTTTAAAAGATTGTAATATTTGTATTCATAAGATAGTGGAGAGACACCAAGAAAGTTCCGCTACTCTTGTTGAAATCTCATTCCCTATACACAGTGAAATAACAAGGTGTCTTTAGTACATAAAAACACATACACACTTCTTGGCAACAGCACTAAGCACAATGAAGAGATAAAGCCTATCCCTCTTATGACTTTAGGAAGTGAAAGATTAACACAGTATTTGTGTCTGTATCAGCCTGTCCAAGATAATCTTAACTAAAAATGGACCGATGTGTAGCTGCCAAAAGTTAATAACATAAAGGGGGAGGGATCTAGGAAAATATTTGAAATGACTTATGAGGAGTCAACTGTATAGTGTGATTTTACTCTTGAAAGTCCGTTTCCGACACACAAAAGAGGAAGAAAATAGTGGTCCCCTTGTCTCAATTGTTTGAGTAAAACTAAAGATATTTGGATACAAAATCGAATAATTGGTGCAACTTTCACAGGCCTGACAAAAAATACTGATCTTGTTTGTTTTTTACTTTAATATCCAAAATTTGACGAAATTTCAAAAAATTCCCAACCTCAGCCAAGATATAACTTCCTTCCCCTTTAGAGCATTGATGAAATAACAAAGCCCAACCCTGTATGGGTTAAATAGTTAAACGGTGATGACATCACTTGCTGCTCACGCAAGCCAGAGAACGTAAACAGCAATTAACTTCAGATAAAGTTAAACCTACCATGTTAAAACTTGACAGGAATATCCAACTTGGCTTACTGATTCAATCTCTCTGGTATCCATTAGAGCTAGAATTAGTAGATCTAATTCAAGAGTCCATGGCCGACATTTTGTAGGTCAAAGTAAGGTTTGCAGTGCTTAGTTACAAAATACTGGTAGTGTTTTTTCAATCAAACCACCAGGAGCCCTAGAGGTTTGATAATTGATTTCCCTATGCCAACAATTAACTTTCATTTTCTTGTCAGTAGCAGTGATGCATTATGGAAATTTTAAAAAGTCAACAAATCCAAATAGTTTTTTTTACTCGATCAATCTGGAGCAGGGCTAAACATTAACAACGACGCAAGAAAACAATAAGGTTAACAGTGCAGTTGCTTTCTCAATAAACTTATAAAAAAAAGGTCATAAACTATTGGACATATCCATATGACATCACGGGTTATTTGGGCGCAGTGGCAGTCGGCTTCTTGACACAGCAGCTTGATTTTTTGGTTTTTGGTCTGACTTGGCTTTGCTTGGAGTTTTGGACATTGTGGTTTTCGTTTTCCTTGAACTCTTTGGGGGCTGCATTGTCACAGGTCTGTTTTCTTGACCAACATCAGCCGTTGACACCTGGAATATCAACAAAGTTTTAATCTACATAGGGATGAAACGGTTGATTTTCAAATAATTTTTACTAACTTTTATGGGTTTTTTTCGTCTAGATGGGTTTTTGGATGAACATGTATTGAAAGATTATGGAATCAGGTTAATTTAGCTCAATTCAAACATCACAGAAAAGTTACTTTAGATAATAAATGTCCAGATAATCGGTCCTGCATTATGAATGTGAATGTTTTGTTGTTGATGATGGGATAGCTGCATCATCGTTGATAGAACTGCAGGCAACTTTTTAAATTCTCTAACAGCAGGTAAGCAAAACATGCTAAATGTTTTTTTAAGTTAATTATAAATAAAAGCCATCATTTTATTAGTGGGGAAAAGGGATAATTTGAGAAATAAAAATTTAGGTCTGTCCAGGCCGGTTGTTAAAATTAATTCAGTCCAGGACCTTTCCTCAAATTAATTAGAGAAATTTAAGAGGAAGGTGTGTTAAACTTTTGTTTTCAAGGGTTATAATCAAGTGAGGGATAAATGTTTCTTTCTTTAATCTATGAGACCTAAAGTAACCACAACAGGGCCAGAGCAGATTTAATTTGATGTACTAAGACCACAAAGGAATATGAAGGCAAATCCATAAAAAGTTAATGGTATTTTTTTATGTAACAGTACTCAGTTGACCTCGGCAAATATGATTGGCTGCAGACTACTCCTTTCGTTGTCAATGTCAACATATTTGTGGTAACTTGGGGATCAAACAGTTTGTGGTATCAGTTACAATCTGCTAGTGCAGTCGAACTTATGAGGGTTTTAATGGAAAATTGGTAAATTCAGACTCCTGATTTCCCAGAAAAATTTTGAAGAAAAAAAAGGTTCTAGTGTAATTACTTGTATCAGCATGAGATCTTCAGGCTGTTATAACTTTAATATGTGGCTTGTGCTCCCAAAACCTAGCAACAAATTAACATTGAAGCAACTTGACAAGGAAAAAAAACATTTATTTGTATTCAAGAAATGGCATCATTTTTAACTAAAACTGACAGAAAGCACATGAAAGTGTTTTTAATTTTTTAGTGTCTTTTAGTGTTACGTTAAGGTCGGCCCTTGGCTCGGCCTCTATATCTTGTCACTATAGCTATGAAGGATGTGCTTTACAAAAAGGTTTTGATCATTCCTGAGAACTCCATCCTGAAACATATCCTATTAGCTATTCTAAATGAAAATCTTAAAATCGGCATGCAGCAGTACCAGCTACATACCTTACTCCTTGTACTGGAGACAGAGATGCCTGATGTGCTGGCAGCGGAACTTGCTGACATGTCATTTCCAATATCACTCAAGTTTCCAGTACTTCCAGTCAAATTCTTTAAAAAAATAAATAAAAGGAAAAAATCTCAAAGGAATAAAAATCACAAAACATGTCTTTAGTCTGTTCAGAAATCAGTGACAGGGCAAAAATACAAATGAGAGTTTGAATAAAAAATGAGTAGCAGTAGCCTATCTCATAAGGTTGCACAAGTGCCAAATACAACATTTGAGTTTGTCACACTTTATGAAGCAGTATACTTTGAGGAGTAACCAGTCCAAATTTGGAGGTCATTTTGTTATATAACTAAGTCAGTCATAGCTTTCAGAAATCTTAACTGTCCACACGTTTATTTGTTTTTTTTACAAATCACTATTTGAAAGAGTGTATTCAATAGTTATCACAATCGAGTCCAGATAACTCAAATAGTTGTTTAATTCAAACCGTATATACTAGTACATTACTGATATTGTGTCTTTGTTATAAATTTCACTGGTGAATCAAATACACCTAACTCGAAGTTAAACTTTGCTCTCAAGTGGTTTGAAATGTCCAAACTGGACTGCATATTGACTCTTACCAAGGTTATCGCGACTATAGTCATGATGGTTAGTCTACATGGGCTCCTAGTCCGGTATACAACTTTACACACACAGATCAACCAGAAAAGGCTAAGTTTTGTTACTAAGGGGATTCCCCTTTCTCAAACTGCTAAGAATGTCAATCTGCTCTTTTGACTAACTTAGAAATAGAGAAGCAAACAAGTGTGGATCTGAATGTAATCTGCTGTTAAAAAATCATGGCAGAACAGATCCTAATTCCTGGCTTGTTTGTGGAACTGTATGCAGGCGGCAATGGCAGTGATAATGAATTTGTACAAGATGCACAGTTGATACTTAAGTTAGGGGACTTATTAGGAACCCTGAGCCTATAATTTAAGCCTGGAGATCAAGATGTAGATCTAGCAAATGGCTGGTTCTCCAACATATGCATTTGGCATGTGATTTCTTCCTAAAATGCCTTCCAATTTTCCTTTATTTTACTAATCACAGGTATTTCTCAAGTCATAGCTGGTTTCAGTATTTTAGGGTTGATATCTGTACTCCAGTTTTTTAGCATTCATTCTGGTACTAAAGTACTGAAATCGGTACTGGTTGGCAGCTCTGTTATTAAAGGCACTTGTTCAAAACTTTTAATCATGACTGCATTATATTTTCCTGTCTAGATAAGTTTTATAATAAGTCAAATCCATAGTAAAGTTGTAATAAACAGGCCCAGTCAAAACAGATCCTGAAACAAACAGTTTAGCACACTTTGAGTACTACCTTTGTACATAAATTGTTACATATGCTCAGTGAGATCTAGCTATACAAGACCGTCTGTGCCTCTGATATTCATATGGAAGTAAAGATAAGACACAGTGGTTCACCCATGTATTTCCTTTTACTCTTAACCTAAAGAAAGACTGAAAGTAGAAAGATGTCTTACCTCAACAGATCCATCTTGGTTTTCCTTCATACCCAGATTTTGGTCAAGTTGGTGGTCCAACAATTCAGGGTCAGGTTGTTGGCGGTTTGCTCTAAATTTTTGTAAAAGTGTTTCATGGGCCTGCGTCTTCGTAAGTCGTTTGGGGTAGTTAAAGTCTTGTCTTTGAGGGGTGAGTCCTGAATAGAACACAGCAGAAAAATCATTATCCTCACAGTCTAAACAAAAGTTTACTAAAATTATGAAATCAAAGAAAGAACACAACTTTTCAACACCTTAGCAATGTTTCACCTACGCTACTGCCTATCTTTTTTTCATGACAAGATGCCAACATTTTTTTTAAATCACCCCACAAAAGAAGCTACTTTAGAGTATTTGGGAAGCAATTTACTTCTTATTTCATGTTTGAATATAATTTATAAAGTGGATACGCGGAAGATTTTCATGACTGAGTTACGCTGAGTAACCTATAATAATTTTCCGAAAGGGATTAATATAGTTATAAAATAATAAATAAAACAAAATAATAAGAATAATTCAGGTGTAGCTCTAGGAAAAAACATTAAATGGGAACATTAGGACTAGATTTCAGACATTCATATTTTTGATGTGTCAATTTTATGGTGTTTGAGGTGATTAGACAGGCCCTATGTATCCATTTCTAAACAAGCATCAAGGTAGGCTGTGATTTGATAGTTGCGAGTTTGTTACTAAACAAGTCCTTAAATCACTACAGGTCCGCTAAAACCAAAAACATTTACAAGGCATCATTAAAAACGCAAAAACCTCTGTCATGAAGGCAATGGCTTGGACCAAAAAATTAAATACGTTTCACTATTTCTAGAGTTTCTTTGGTTTTTATGAGACAGAAATTACATATCAAAAGGCTCACCTGTTGGATGGTCCTCTCTAATGTCATTTTTGACAAAGTTCGAACATGTTTCTAGTATTTCATCCAACCCATGAACCTGTTTAGACGTTGCCTCAGACAAAGTATTATGAAGTGATGTGTTTGTCGCGAGCAACTCAGATGTTTGTCTTTCAGAAACATCTAACTCTTTTTCAAGGTCGTTTTTGAGAAGGCTGGTCTTGGTAGAAACTTGTTCTTTGAAACTCTGGAGGGGATTAGAAGAATATTTTTTTCGCCCCAACTGTTATGTGCACTTGCGAATGGTTAAATTCTTAATATTGCCTCCTGAAACATTCTACAAATTAAGAAAAAAATGTATGGGCTTTTGTATGCATACTTTTACATTATGTAATCTTTCCATAAAATTTTCTCTAAAGGTCCAAATAGACA
>BMAT01009683.1:0-28258 GCA_019649035.1 Elysia marginata | reverse complement strand
CAGCTATGCAGCGATGAAAAATCATTAGGTAGGTGAGCAGTTTTCAAAGAAAACTGAAAATTTTATCTAAATTGATGAATTTCAAACAAACATAGCAGAGCTCATCGCACTTTGAATACTAACTGATTTGGTATCGATGTAAACATTATGACCTTGTCTCTTTGTGAATAATAAACTCTCGTTGCCTTGTTCATGTAACTTGTTTTACCATTTGGAGTTTTCCGACGCCTACTTTCGATAACGAAAACCCTATATAAGGTAATATCCATATTTAGATCATGGCACCTTTTCGTTTTGCAGTTCGGGAGGCTCCCGGCCATTCCTGTTCCACATCACGATTTAGTCTATTATTTTGGCGTATGTCCTCCACATGAATTCCTCTCTAAATTAATTCTTTAAAAGTTTGGTGGTGATTTAACTTTATATAAATTATGAAAAAAATGCAAAAATCAATGGAATACAACTGCTCCTTTTTGTTTTTCTTGTTTAAACCCTTCCATTCCAATTTTAACATAACAGATTTTTAAAAAAAAACATAATAAAACAGGTACCAAATCCACATCTGCCAGCGTGCTAATAGTGTTGGACTCAATCTGTTCCTTGATAGTATGCAGGGAAGTTTGAACCAACTGCTGAACATCTGTCTCTGACCTGTTGCAATTAATTTTAATAAAAATTTTAATAAGAAATATCAATTAGAAATATTTGAAAAAACACATAATAATACTAACTATGGTTAAGAAAAAAAACCACAAACTTCATTGCATCCAGTCTTTGCCCAAAAAGTGCCCCCCAAAAATGTAAAGAAAAACCCTGCTGTGATAACCAAAAGTCTGTTACAAAAGCCTAGAAAAAATTTAAAAGAATAGAATTATGGTTAGCCAACATTTTTCTTTCAATCTGCCATCATACGGAATGCCTTACCTGAAGATGTAAAAAACGTTCATTCTCTGTTATTTAAAGAAATTTTTAAAACACATTTATTTCAGCAAGCATTTATTTCTAAATGTATCTGTGATTTTTATGAATGGTTTTAGACACAAGTCTTTTTTTTTGAAAAATCAGATTTTTTTGGGCATATAGGCCTACATTTCATTTATATGTGTGTATATATATATTCCTCAAGATCTCCTGGCCAAACATTATACCAAACAAAGACCTGGGAATAAAAGAGCAGGGCTGGGGCCGTTAAACACCATAATTAGAGAAGATGGAGATGGTTGGGGCAAGTATGCAGAAGGCCATAAGAATCCCTGTTAAGGCGAGCCCTACCATGGACCCCTCAGGGACAAAGAAGCAGATGACGGCCGAAGGAGACCTGGAGGAGGAAGGTGGGGAAGGACCTGAAATACCTAAGAAACGGCTCCCCTAACAGCAGCGGACCGACCAAGATGGAGAGCTCTTCAACTGCCTCAAGCGCCAGATGGCTCAGAGAGGATTGAGTGAGTGAGTGATATATGTAATTATGTTATGTATAATTTTAGTATTAGTGATCTTAATTTTACCATATTCTTTTACTTATGCGCAGTCTTATTGATCTATGTCATATTTGATGAAAATATTATTTCTCTCATCGATATGGATTTTAACTTGTTGTAAAGTGCCCTGAGCTTGATTTAAAGAAAAGACTGATATTTAAATTAATGAACATTTATTATCATTATTTATTCTAGTGATGAAGATTATCTTCAAAAGATAATGAAAGGAATATAGAAAAGAGTTACATAAAGGACATTGGTCAAATTTGCCAATTTCCATAAAAACAAGGAAATAAGCTGAGGCTCAGGCAAATCGATTTTACGAAAATTAACTTACGACTTCAGCTTTGTCTTGTATGTATTGGCTTTGTCATTGCAAACACTGAAGTGGGTTTGAGCCTGTGAAAATATAAGCCAATTATTACTGAATATCTACAGTTGCTTTATTAGATCTCAAATAAACAAAAAAAAATATTTTACCAATTCTACATCCATTTGGGTAAAATATGAATAATCTGGTTTTTATTTTGGAGCTGCCTGTTCCACCAACATGAAGAATTTTTTGATGGCTTTAGCTTTGACTTAGAAACTCTAAGTAGCTTCTTGATTATAGAAGTAAAAACTAGTATATGAGACAGCATACTTTATGAGACAATTGTTTTCATTATGTAAAAATTAAACATTTCTTAGTGAGTTTTACCATACGGTTTGTATTGTTATGATCTGGGTTTAAAATCTTTATTTGATGAATTATGTCATCTAAAAATCCCTGTGCTACAAGAGAGAATATTTATCCACTTTTTTATAGGAGCATGTGATATCAACCGGATCAGCCAAGAGAAAGTTTTGATTTAATAGCAAACTGAATTGATTTTGGTATGAACTATTCTTATTTGGTGGTTGTTGTTATTTTTCTCCAGTAAATACTGAATGGACAAAGTTTAAAAATAATTATAAAAACTCAGATATAATCTTAGGTGTGACTTACTCGTTCCAAAAGAAGTTGGTGTTTTTCTTTCATTTTTCTTTGAATAGATGCCAATTCCTGGGGAAAATTACATTCACAAGATCAATCTTGCACCATAATACATCTATTATATGCCCATAGATACAGACTGAACCACAACAGAAAGAAGGGATTATTATAATCAGCTCAAGAAACCACGAGACACATATGAATTAGTTCCAAATGGCTAGAAGCCAATACGTATTGAGCCATCTTTAGTTAGATGGTTGATAGGTGTTTGTTATTTTGTTGTTTGTACGATATGTTATTGTCTGTGTGTGTCTTATTTTGTTGTTGTACATTAGTGTTGTTGTTGAATTTATTGATATTTTTTTTTTCACATTTATCTTTTAAATACACCATAATATCAAAAAGTCAGATACTGCACACAGTTCTGTAAGGGTAGCAAAGCAAATTGCATCATGACTATTATCATATATCAGTAACTACAATGTAAAAACTGCATACATAAATTATATTAGTCTCTCTTACTTTAAATGTTTTTACCAATAGTGGCCATATAAGAGAAGCATATGCTCATAATGTTAAATGTAGATAAACATAGATGTATTTCTGCCACTTTCCTGATCTTTTCTTAGATGTGAGTATTTTTTGGTGATATTTATGTAGCGTAGTTGTGACCATCTTTTTTCACAACAACTTTGATAAGTGAAGGAAAATACTGAGGAAAAAAAGGCTCAGTAAACATTTCCTAAAATTCATTTTTTAAGGATTTAAAACTGCCATTAAATTTTCATCTTGTGTGCTTAAGTTGTAGCTTTGCTATGGACAAATTTCTACATCAAAACATAATGAATAGGTAAGGTTACATTTTCTTTGGCTGAAAGAACATGAGCATTTCAAATATATCATATTCCATGATTTGTAGGGACATATTTTGTTACCGCTTCCAATTGTTCTTCCTGTTGAACATATATTTCTAGAACATTTTTCATCTCTGCATTGTCATCTTCAAGTTCTTGAATTTGACGACAACTTTCATTGATGAAGTGTCCCATCTTCAAGATGAGCCCATGTTGGCATTCAGAGATTGCCTCAAATGTCTTTTCTTTCTGTAAGACAAATACATATTGTTCATAAAATAGTTATGGAGAAAATAAAAGACATTAAATCCAGAATTAACTCAGCATAAAGGTCTTTTAAAGTACTCAAAGATTCTTCACATAGTGAAATTTCCCCCTTACATTTATCCTGCCCCATTTAGGGGCTTGAATAATTGAAGTTTAAATATAAACTGCAGCTAAGTGCATTTTTATTTTTAAACTTAAATATTTTGTAGTTCTGCCTAAATTCATTTTTAAAAACACAAAAATGGGATAAATAGGCACCATCCCCAGTTTGAAACAATGGTCTAATTACTTTTTAACTTTTAGCAAATTGCATAGAATTTCAGTATTACAACATGCCCCTCATAAGGACTAATTGGAAGCATACATGACAGTGTGAATGTTGAGTCATGATACAATAGCCTTATGTCAAAAATGTGGAGCCTTGGCAATTTTTTTTTGTTACTTTCAGAAGGCAGGGATGCAAGTGGCTCATGCTCAAAAAGCAGAAAAATTTTACACTCTGTATGTGCCCTTATAATAAAACTTTTGATGGAACAATTCAAAGAGAGAGATAGAACTCTGTACTAGAGTCTACTCAGCTATACAACTAAAAAGAATAGTTTCATTTTCAAAACTCTTAATTTAGGATGTTTTCTATAACATTTAGATCATAATTTTTTCAAGTTTTCCTGCTTTTTTTAGCTAAAGAAAATGCTAAAAAATCAGAATTTCTGCAAAAATCGGAAAACTTGCATCCCTGAAAAGGTCAAAAACTTTTTGAGGGGGACTAGGAAGTTTCTTTATGTAATTTGTTCATAGTAATCTACTCTTAAAATCATTTTTTACCAAAATCTTCATTTGTATAGTTGTCCAAACTTCCACTAGATGTTATATATGAGACTTACTTGATTTCCTAATGTCTTCATGAGTTCTGCCATTTGGATTTTTTGCCTTTGGAACTGCTCTTGAACCTGCTCAACTTCTTGAGTGCACATTAGCACTGCATCACTAAAAGTAGAAGATGCTGTTGTCTAAGAAAGAAATATTAATCAGGAAAGTTAACATTTATTTGTAAAAAAAAAAGTAAAGCTAGGTACTCTAAACCAAAATTTTATTTTTTGATACAAGCAAAAGAAATCCAAATGCGGTTAGACATTTTGTTACCAAATTTATTGCTCGAGCATAAATTTGAGATGGTTTTTTTTTTAATGATTAATTTTTGCGCCGTTAGGACAAGCTGATGAAACAGCACGTTTGTAAGCAAATTTTTTTTTTCAACTGAGCTAACTTATTTAGGCTTGCCTTGTTCAATGGCAATATTCAGCAAATAAAGTTTCAAAATTACCTGAAGCAACCGAAACTTTTCCTCAAAAGAGAGAGCCCAGTCAGTATTGATTTTTTCAGTCGCTTCCTGCTGCTTGACAATGGCAGCAGTTTCTGAGTGCACCAACTCTAGAAAATTGTCTATGTTTGTGCCAATGGATTTAATTTCAGCCCTATGGTGTTTGACAATGTTATCTGAGGAAAAAAATTTTGAAAATATTAAGTTGATTTAAATGCAAAATTAACTGAATTTATTTTCACAATTGTAAGAGCAAGACAAATGTTCAGATAGTATTAAAGAAGAGGTAGATATATTAGATGGATTTTTTTCTGGAGCAACTCAGACAACCCAGAGAGGATCAAAGCTAGATTACAAGTTGACACTGGCACAGGTGTGAGAAACTGAGCTCAAGATCTATGTAAATCTACATGATCTCTCATGACTATATAAAGCAGAAATCACCCGTTGAGCCAACACATTGGGCATATTGTGTCACTACAAAAAAGCTTTAAAACAACAATGGTCAGTGAAACACATATGGCCATTAATTCAAATTTTTATATTGTATCGGATTTTTTTAATTAATACTCTTATAAATATAAAAGATACATTTCATCATGTTTAAGACGAAAAAAGAGATAGCTTTGTTCACCAATATGAATTACAGACAATTTGTTTTTAAATCAAAATCAGGTCATCTCTATTTGGCTGATCATAAATAAGAAAGAAAGCTTCAGAGATGGGCGCTACTTGTGAGAAAAAATCCTGAATTCACAATGGCTGTGACGCACAGTACAATACATGATCGTACAACAAAGCTCTTGCTAATTCCAAGTTTAATGCAACCCACAGGCAACCACTAAACTAATGGCGCAGGTCTGGTAATCATTGCTAATAATATAATTTACTGAAAATTTTTGTGCTGATGGACATGGGGGGGAGGGGGAAGGGTTAGGAAGGGAAATCCTGAGGTAAAAAAAATTGATCAGGATGTTTTAAAGTCAAAATGGAAAAAAAACCCTGAATTCAGAATAAATTCTGAGAATGCCCATCCCTGAAGCTTGATTAGTCGTTGGACTTAGGAAAACTTTACCAATTTGGTCGTTTGCTTTTTCTTCAAGCTGTAATCTAGCATCCTGCATTTTCCTGATGAAATCTTGCATTGAAGCAACTTGGACATTTATTTTGTCTCCAAAACTTTGAGTGACACTCAGATTGTGCTCCTCTACAGCCGCCTTTCTGTCAATTTTGTTGTGTAAGCCATCAACATGAGTTACGGTGGTGGAAGTGGTTTGTAAAAGCTGTGGAGTTCACAATATTTTTTATCATTATCTTGCCAACAAATTTTAATAGATGCATTGAAAAAAATCAATAGACTTGTGAAATAGGCTGGCTTTGACCAACGCTAAAACAGATAACAGATGAATGAACAATCCAAGGCAATTCGGGGGTGCACCTATGCTTCCGCAAAATGCCTGGACTTAACATGAACTCAATCTTAAATTTGTATTGAAGTTAGCACAATCCCAAAGTCTTTGGATTTGTGAGGGAATATCAAATACCTGCAGAGGCAAAACAACTAATCACATTGTATTTCACAGGCAGAGTTCTTTAGCAAAAATGTGAGAGCACCCAAACATTTAATTTGAACTGAACTTGAAGGTCACAGTTTTGAAGTATATCAGCAGAAAATCCTATATTTTTTTTTTCAAAATCACACTTTAATTTAAAACTGCAAAATTTGGTATAGCCTGGAATCTGGCTTAAGCTCACTTTTTCTACAAATATTTTACAGGTGCATCTTATAGAGTATGTGACAAACAAATCTTTAAGTAATGCAAACAAATCTTAAAGTAATTATTTTGGAACAGACTATTTACAAGCCATAACCATCTCTTGAATACATGGCTGTGACTAAAGGTCGTTTTGCGTAAAAGACAACTTTTGGTCATAAATATTTTACTGTGTCAACATTTCATATTAATTTTGAAAAGGTCTCATTTGATTCTTATAGTTCTTGCAAAAAGTAGTGGATTTATTGATGTTAAAACCAAAGTATTATAGATACTCTCAAGACTTGAATCATCAATAGAAAGTTCCTACTTTTTTAAATTCATGTCAGAATCACACATGACTCAAAAAGTGTGACTTTTTTATGTCAGAATCACTCGCAAGATAGGTTTTTTTTTTCCTCAATATTGTGTTCAAAATGTTGCTTTCAGCTTGTTACATTTCAAGCAAGATAATTTGAGATAGTTTTAGTTCTGAAACATTTTCTTTAACCTCAAAGCTTGACATGACATCACTCCCGACACGCCACACGACCTTTCGTCACTGGCACATATGCACAATAACATAATAATGTACCTCTTCGGCCTCTGAAAAAAGGCACCCCTCATTTTTTACATGCTCTTCTACAAGAAAATGTTGCTCATCTCGATCTGCAGTTGTAATGGCAAGTTCCTTGCTTGTCTGTTTCAATGTTTCAGTTGTGACTTCAAGGTTGTTTGTTGTAATGCTAAGTTTTTCTGTTGTCACTGCTAGCTCCTCTTTGGTGTCCGTAAACATTTCTGAGAGCTATATTTTGATTAAAGAAGTAAAAGGAGAGCAAATCATTTTTGTAATAAGAGAGGCCTGGTAATTTCAGGAAGAAATGAGTATTAGTCACAAAAGTATTAAGTTCCTTTAGGAATTTATTTCATATGGTCTAAAACTTAGGTATGTTTGGATTACCATCATCTCCAATGAATGCTTATCCTTTCTGGTTGACAAACAAAAAGAACCCCTATAAATTTCAATTTCATTTAATACAGAATTGCCATTCCTAAAATTGGAAAATCAGTATAATTGAGCTGAGGAATCAGTATTCAGGGTTAAAAAATCTGTATGACCATGTACCTTTACTCGCAAACTCTGGCACGTTTTAGTAAAAGCACATCAACTTAATGTGGCCATCGTAATTTAAATCGTTTTCTAAAAAAAGGACAAAAATGTATAACAGTCAAAAAACTACCATGCTAATTATTAATACAGTAGGCCTACCATATTTTTGGAACATATATACATGTAATAATAACAGTTTTCATATAATGAAAAAACGAAAATAGGGACATTAACTCTTTGAAGTTTGGCTCATTGGGTCGTAGTTTAAAGCAGTAAAAAATCAGTATTTTCTAATATTTTGGAAGAAAATCAGTATAATACTGATTTAATCTGTATGAATGGCAGATCTGTTAATATCTCAGACTAGACAGGTTTGCAAGCTGTCTTAAAGCCCAACAGACTTAGAGCAATTGAAAAAAAAATTTGAACATAGGAAACAATTTTCAATAACATAAGACTGTTGTAACACATGAGCTACAAACAGTAAAGAAGTACAAAAAATACTAAATTCCAAAGGATTACTTATAATCAAAGACAGGAACAGACAAAACAAACATATTAGACAGAAATCATGTTATTGTTGAGATAAGAAAAATCTCTGACTATTTTTCAGAAATAAAAAAATCTATGCCTGGCTATTAATCAAAAAAGTTAAGAAGAAACCAGAAATTTGTTTTGAAATGGAGGGGGGGGGGAAAGAAATTACAATCAAACAAAAAAGTTTTTGATTTGCAGCCAAAAGCTTATGAAGGCAAAGAAAAATTGTGATTTTGAGATTTGAAAGTATGGCATTGACTAATTTCATACCAAAAACTAAAGGGCCCAGAGAAAAGAGTGGCTATTTAAGAGCGCAGGCTGTAAATACATGTACTCTTTTGTATATGAATACATGTACTTTTTGTAGAGGTCTTTGTGGGTTAAAAAAAAATAAGGACCGAAGACAGCAGCAGGAAGAGACATTTAACCCCTTTGTGATCTATAATGTACGCTGTACGTCCTATTTGTCATGACAAGATGCTGGCACGATGTACGTTGTACGTCCTCAAATCAGTGGATTTTACCGTTCTCAACGACGCTTGGTCGTACCATATACGTTGTGTCTTGCACTGTATAAGAGGGGCATTTACTGCAGAGTTATCTAAAATCTGACTTTATAATTGGAGTTTAGTGATGTTAAAAATATACGAAAAACCCCACTCTTTAACCAGAAACTGCCTTGTCATGGTGATCGATAAAACCAACGTCATAAAGGGGTTATTGACTTTTTCAAGCCTAAATCTCTTTTCTTTAAGGCTGGGCCTTGAATGTTTTTTCCAAGCTTAAATCTAATAGAAAAGCCCTTTTTTTGCCAGTAGCAAAATTGCAAGAAAGAAAGACAAGTTAGTAGTGTACTCACAGTTTTCATTTCTGAGGTCAAGGCTGAAAGTTTGCCCTCCATCTCTTGAATGTCTCCTTCCTGTTGAGTTATTTTATTTTGCATGGCCCTGAATGCAGAAAAAAATACAATGGTTATAGAACAGAGCAGAAAATTCTATTGCCGATGAGGGTATTAGGTAATCCTCTATTTCGCATTGTCCAGTAACCAGAAATCTTGTAATATTTACCAAAGAATGTACTATAGATCACACGGGCGCAGTCTCAAATATGCACAAAGCCATGCAGGTCTAGTTTATTCTTCCATTAAATTTTCAAGATCTAAAAGGATCAATTAAATTTATGTTCAATACATTTAGTCATTTAAATGCAAGAAAAAAATATTTTCTTTCCTTCACCTATGCCAATAAAATTGAACGAGAGACAAATCCTCACCGCCTTACAATGCAAAATTATGGAGATACATTTTATTTACATTGGTGGGGTAAATAAAACGCATATCATATGCACATGACAGGAATATTGTTTTCAAAATTTAATGCCTACACATAGTTCTCTTGGGCAACATATATGCCATTCTTCTCTCTGCAGGCTTGCAAATCCCTGCGAAGGCGCTCAATCTCTTCACTAAACTCCTGTTGAAAAAAAAATTGTATGAATGTTAGCTTTATAAAAGAACTATGAACACTTAAGAGGCTGTGTGGCAAAAATATGTTACATGTAAGAATAACTTTCATAACATTTTAAAATCTGTATTAATTATAAAGTTTATACAACTTAAGTATACAAAATTTGTCATAAAGATAAAGATAGTCTGAACAAGTTTAAGATGTTCTTTAAACCGCAATGAGAAGTGAAGATGCAAAACTAATTTGTTAACCTTCGGGAGATAAAATAACAATGGGAAAATTCAAAATTCGTAGTTATGTGCATTTACAGTGTCAAGCTTCTGTGATTCACCATTAAGCAGCCACATGACAAAAACTAGGGACACATTTTAAACACAGGAGATATTGTCACAGATGAGATAGCGGACCAGAGAGGTAACCATCAACACTGAAGCAAATTATAACATAACAAAAACAAATGCATTTCTAGACCCCAAAAAAGTTTTCACATTGGAGATATTAAATAATTATATCAAAGTTATACTTACCCTGAGCAAAGCCTTTTTAGTCAACTTCTGGTTGACTTCAGGTCTGTTTGTGATGTTTTTAGCTCTGAAAGCATAATCCAAAGTGCTAAGTGTCTCCTGGTAAAAAGAAATAGAAGTATTTACTCGCTTTTTAATCAGAAAACTATTATTAAAATTTCCTGCATCTTTCTTTAGTATAAGTTTCAGCAACCATGCAAAATTATGGAGATAAAAAAAAAAAGTTGATTTCGGAATTCAGTCCCCTCTTATTGTTATACAACTTGCCTTTGTCTATTTGTGAGATAGAATTACAAAGAAAAAGAGAGAAAAAACACTTGTTTCACCCTTTTTTAGGAAAAGCTCATGAAGCATGGCACCATAAAACCCTTTAATTGAACTTGATAAAAAAAATATATGATAATTTTTGGAGAAGTATTTGCATTTTAAGTTCATTCACATAAGGATGTTGAAGAACGCTGAGAGTGTTTAAGGCTATAAGTGTACAAAAGAAAAGAAAGTATTAACTTACCTCAAGGTTGCATGCTGCTGGTGATATGGTAGCTATGATAGAGGTTTTAGTGCGGCCACCCAAAGAATCCTGAAGCAGCCTGGTCAGCTTACTTTCTCTGCATAAAAAAAAATAATTAAAAGCCTAAAATGTCTTGCAACCAATCTCAATGAGTCAAACAAGAAGGCCTTGATATTTTCATTTCAGCAATGCTTTTTTCTGATCTTCCAAATTTCATAATTGCTGACATAAAATTTGGTGCAAAGTTATTAAAAGCTAAAAGAAAAAAAAATCTACCTTTACAGAGCTTGGAGTAGACATCCTTAAAAAGACTGAAGCGGGGGAAAGAGCCCTTATCCAGGAGGGTCCGCAGGCATGTTTGAAAAGTAAAGGACTAAAACAAGGGCTTTTGTTGGCATTTTGACTTCTTTTATAGGAGGGTTAAGGCTAAATTCAGCCTTTAAGGCTGAAGATTGCCAACCGTGTTTTAGAAAGTGTTTTCTCTAGCTAAAATTTATTACTAGTTTAAACTGGTTTTGAGACAACTTAAAATTACCTTGCAGTATATATTTTTACATTCAAAACCTTAAAACTACACATTCCAACTTACTTTCAATTGAATTGTTCTTTATAGAGTTTGAAAGTGAGGAAGGAATTCTATTTTAAAACAGTGTTTTCTTACACTGAAATTTCCAACACTTCATGATTAGGGGTGATTATTAATTATGAATTGTTTGAAAGATATTTCAGATAATTCTTCGAGGTTAAAAACTTATCTACACAAAATGCATTAGATCAAAATAATTAGGGCCTATCTTGCAAAATACACTGAGTTCAGCAGAACCTATTTATTAAATATTCTAAAAATTTGGGAAAGCAAAAAAGCATGTGTGGTGCAGCTGTCTAGTGGTAGACACTTACTCCTCTGGATTCAAAACCTGGCTTGACAGACTGATGCCAAAACCTTGGAAAAGAATTTACACCCATTGTCTTGCCAGACATTGTCCTT
Source organism: Elysia marginata (assembly GCA_019649035.1). Lineage (NCBI taxonomy): Eukaryota > Metazoa > Mollusca > Gastropoda > Plakobranchidae > Elysia > Elysia marginata. The sequence continues at coordinate 16,471 of BMAT01009683.1, read as the reverse complement.
AAATGAGTACCAGCCTCTAGGCAGTGAAAAGGTTTTGTCAATATGTTAGAGTGATGTGCTTTAACTTCTGCTCTTCTTTGAGTTCAGATTGTACTTTGGTTGGTAAGGACCTGTTGAGAAACCCATGTAAAGCGCTTAAGAGCTTTGAGTGCTACATAAAAATGCTCAAGTGCTTTTTGTTCTTTAGTTTACACTTAAATACCTGTATGGTACGTGAGGAGCATGTTCCACAAGAGCAGTAATCACACGTCCAAGGGTCAGAAGAGACTGGTTGATATTGCCTTTTGAAAAAAAAAAAACAAACAAAAAATGTTTTACAATAACAAAGTAACAAAAAAAAAGGATGAGAAGTGCAGACAATTGTTTCAAAGCATTTTGTTGGACATGAGTCACATTGCCTAAACATTTAACACTTTAAGAAGTTGTTACCTCCATTTAAGGTATCATTTGTGTGGCAAGCTGCTGAAACCAAGTAGATGTCGCTAGGTCTGCTTTTGAGAGGGGGCATCTTAAAGTAAAATTATATTATTTTGACGAGAATGGGTTGTTTAAAGAGAATAATTCTTTAACATCTTTTTTACTCTGTAAAAGATCAAAAGCCAATTTGCACTGAAAATATTTTAATTTAAGCATTTTTTACACTCTAGTCGCTTCAAGGGTCAAATGTGCTTGTTTGATGAAAAAGATTCCAGAGAGATACCTGTAATATTGACCATCTTTGAACCACTGCAATGTTTGATTACTTTGAGATGCCTCCCCATGTTATACCAATAGAGAACAGTATAACGCTACGCAAACTGTTCAATTTTGTGTCAAAAGATAATTCTGTGTTTGAGTACCGATTTCAACCAAAAATCCAACTAAGCAATAAAAATTTCGGTTCAAATAAAAGATGGACATACTTTATTTACATAAAAATAAGCTTTAATAAAAAATAGGTTTTTACAGAAAAATAATTCAAAGCGATTAAATATTTTGTGTTAATCCAAAACCCGGCATCGTAGCAATTTCAAAATGGCGAGATTCATTGAATCCAGTTATCACCACAGCCCGTTTGCTAAATCTAAATACCAAAGACACAGGCGCCTACCAAGAATCATTTGATGCATATTTTGGAGAAAGAGATGAATCAGAATATCTTCTGATGCAGGGGAATTAAATGACGCAAATTGCAAATTTACACAAAAAGCCTTCCTTACAAAGCACTAAAGTATGACGACATGAGAAGAGTAGTAGACTACATTTTGAACTGGCTGATATAGCTTGAGTTGTCAACGACTCCTCTACAATGAAAGAGGCAGTGTTAGTTGGCACAGAAAACGGCCGGTCGTTATTTCGAACCTATGACTGGGCTACCAGGGCTGCCACTCAAATGTGGTTTAATCCACTGATTTTCCATGCTCATTGCAAAAAAGCCTCTTTGCAGTTTGTTACCACACATTAAAACATTGATAACCATCATGAAAATTTTGAAGGCAAAAACAGGATAATTGTACGTTATCCACTTTATCAAACCTTACATAATTTTATTAGGAATTTTTTTATGCCTATTTATTTAATTGTTAAAGTTACAGTATTTATTTCACAACCCATTCTAATTATACTCAAATTCTTTCTTACAATAAGCACTGATTAATCTGTCACTACTCAGCTACAGATTTATAAAAACTTGGATTACAAAAAATACCTGAACAGGCTGCTGAGGTAGAAAAACAATTGCCTCATGTCAGTATGTTTGTAAAAAGTTGTTTCTGTGGTTATTTGTCAAGTTTGCCTTTTACATTGTGCTCTTTAATGTTCGTTTTTTTTTGTGTGTGAAAATTTTGTCCCAACTTTTTAGCCGTTTTTTCTCATTTTCATACGTTCTTACCCAACTAATAAAATGGTCATATCGCATTTCTCAGGAACTATGACAAATAGAAACTTTAAATGAAAAGCATGTGGATTGTTTACGCAGCTCCCCGCACATTTGGCTGGATCTTTGTATTAAAATAGATACAGACTATAGTGGAACCCCTGAAGTAAGACCTAGAAAATTATTCTTAAAAACAGGTCTTGTAAGAGGGTGGTCTTTGTCAAGGGGTTAAATACTAGACCCATATAAGCAGGTGTCCTCAAATTTAGAGTTCTAAAAGAGGGAAGGTCTTTGTTTTTATTATGGGGGTTTCAATTGAGGGGTTCCCCTGTATATATATGCAAACTTTTTAATTGGATTTAAGCTGATAAGAAACAATTGTTGTGAGATTGGTATACCTAAATAAGAACCTGGATTATACATACCAGCTTCACGGGCTCTTTTGTCTACAGCTCCAGATCTACCTATGTTCTCAGAGCCTGCCAAATCAACCTGTGGAAAATTCGGAAGAGTTTACTTTAAGTTCATTTCTAAAATCTGCTTCCCTTTCGATTTTTAGTGACATTTTACCACACTCCAGTCCATTTAACTCAAGTTATGATAAGTTAAATTTATGGACAACATGAATTGATTTTTAATTTGTTAACTGTATTTTAGAAGTTCTGATATTTCAACTTGATTAATTGTTCCTAAGCACTTCAACTTCAGCAGAAAGCACTGAATTGGGTTTATCCATCTAAATATGTTTACTCACCAAATAGAGTTTTCCTGTCTTTAGAAGCTCTTCCCCATCGACAGTGTTTTCTTTAATGTGGATCGTCACAGAAAACACTGAATGAGAACGGCTAAAAAAAAAGAATATAAATTATGAGTCAACACCACACAATGGCAAAAGTATTGAATAGCTTTAAAATAGTATGTGACTAAAAAATTCATTATATAATCATAAGCGTCACGATACAGACAAAATACACACACAAAAAAAAATTTTTTTGAAAAAGTGAAAAAAAAACCTTGAAACAGCATTCATGAGGGTGGCTGCTGTTTGTCTTTTTGCTGTTCCACGCTGCAAAATTTCAAACACTTCATCTTTGCTGCGGACAACCACCTCTTCAAGCCCTGAAATAATGACTGAGCCCTGTAGATAAATTGAATAAATATAACATGTGGAGTCAATAAAATATAAACCATGGAAAAAAGTTACAAGAGAAAGACAAAGCCTCAGTATGAAAGTAAACAGTAAACACTTCAGTGAGTACAACTAAATTTGTACTTGACAGATTCTTTATTGCACAATCTTTTTAAGGTTGTAAAGAATGTTCTTCCGGTTCTTATAGTTATTGTCTAGATTTATTAGGCATGCACATTTGTTATACCTATGATATAATATTAGTTGGGCCCAGGTACTTAGTTTGCAAGCTTGATATTTATCAGGTCAACAGGCTTGCAATTGGGTGCTAATTCGAATGCTGATTTTTACATTTCTCTAAAGAAGTATTTAGCCTCAGCAGGACTACTCCTGGAAATCCAAAAATAGTACACATGTTTCGCAACCAGTCAAACTGACTATTAAGTCAAAACTGTATGGTCGTCAGAAATTGGTAAAACAGAAAAGCTTATTTTCTCTAGTCTCTAATGCAACTAACAGATAAGCTCTATCATGCATCTGTACAAAATTATAGTCATTTGAAGCTGGCAGAGTTTGGACTTGTAAAATTTCAGAAAGGGAGAAAATTGCATTTGAAGTTTAGACAACTATAAAAGATGTAGAGACATTAACAGCCATACTTATTAAAATTAAAAACATGTAAAAGTTACAATTTCAACATATATTAGGTATAAAAACTGAGAAATGGTTTTAGTCTCAATATCTAAAATTTAAAAAATTGTTACCACTGAACACTCATTAAACTTTGAAAGCCAATATCTCAAAACTTGGTCATTTGACTTATGACTCATTTGAACAGAATGCAAGACATATTTACAAGACCTTGTGTATGGGATATCTTGTTTTACCAATTTACATAAATTTGGACTTTCAATTGAAAAATTAGATAAGCATTGACATAAAAAAATTCTTACACAAATTACATAGAAAAAAATCTTTTAAGATGGATGATGATATTTCCATGAAGTTGTTTAAATTAACAGGTTCTATTAGAATTAAGCCAATCTGTTGCTTATGTCATTTATCCGTCTCTAACAAAAACTATGAAACAAAAACAAAGGGGAAGAATTGACTGAATCTGTAGTAAAAGCATTGAGGGCAAAATGGGCTCTTGCAACACACAGGCTTTTAGACAACCGTGCCTAATCTGCTAATATTAGCACATGTAGCATAAATACACCTAGTAACAAACAAACCCCACCACCCCTCTCCCATATTCCAACTTACATTCAGGAGAGAGAGAGATGGAGAGAGACAGAGAGAGGGAGGCAGGAAAAGGAGGGGGAAAACCTATGCAGAGGTGCGCAGAATATAGGGGCAGTCAAAAAGTCAAAGGAGGGGTGCAGGAATGTCAAAGAAAAACAAGCTTGAAAGAGAGAGACAGACAGACATAGACAGACAGGAAGAAAGAAACAATGAGAGCCTGAAGTATAAGTGCGATAAAGAGACTGAGAAAGATAGAGGAGGTAGGGAGGAATAAGAGAGAGAGAGAAAGGGAAAGACAACTGAGAACAGTTTGGTGGGTTTCAGTTTCACTTGTAGTTTCCTAGGATGTTTTTTTCCTGAAAAAAAAAAGGCTTGTGACTTTGATATAGATGTCTTTGATCTCCCATAGAGACAATGCTTGTATTAGTATAAATGATCTGATCAAGTCTGCTTTGTTTTTTGAAGTAATACCCACCTGCCCAATCGTAATTTTTTATTAAGTGTGTTTGGGTGTGTGTGGAATATGGAGGGCCTCTAGTTAAAACATAGAAGAGAATTGAACGGGCGCATCCACAATGGATTACTTTTTACTAGTTGTTATAAATTTGGGCCACTGTGGAACATTGCTGCACTGCGTAGTTCTAACATTCCCTAGCTATTGGTGACCTTCTAAAAGATGTTAATCAAAAGGAAGCAAGATTATTTTTTCTTCCTTGCACTAGCTTTTTTTTTTGTTTTATTTTTCAGGTCATAACCTTTGAGAGCCTTTTTTTTCCACACTGCTCATCTGCTCACCCTGAGTAAATGAGGACAAGAGAGGAATGAAACAAAGGGAATGGGGGAAGAAAGAGAGAGAGAGACATTGACAGACAGAGTTGGAGAAAAAGAAAACTAACAAAAAAAACCTTTATAGGCCTGAATCATTCTAGGCTATAAACCTGTCACTTCTATAGTTTTATCTATTTAAAGCTAAGTACTCTGACGCAGACACAAAAACTGTTCACTGCTTTACATGCAGAGAAAAAGAACCACTCGCTATCAGTGTCATGATAAGCAGAAAAATTTGCTTAAAGATTTTTAGAAATCTAAGAAGGGTTGGCGCAGTGTTAAAAAAACTTATGTATATAAATTATTGAACAAGAAGCGTTTGGAAATCAAAATATGTAAAAGATTATAATAATAATTATTAGCCAATTACTCAAAAACAAAGAACTCATCCTAAATATTATACATCAATGCTTCAAAATACCTTTTTTAAGTTATCTTCATAGATTCTCAGTCGAAGAGGATCAACGCTTGAACCCAGAAGATCAAAAAGTTCTTCATTATAGAGTTCCAAAAATGAAACTCGCACTGAGAACTCGACATCTGGCTGCAAAGTAAAAAATTAAAGAGAAGGGTTTTGATAGGCATTAAGTAATTATCATAATATGTGTTCTCTTCGTGCTAATTATTGTAAATTTTTATCAGACCTTATCAAGCCTGATTTATTTTAGCTGAAGGAGATCTACCTTGGCCAAATCCATGTTTATGTGATTACATCAGAAAAATGAACAATACCATCCATTAATGGGTGTATGACTTCTTGAATAATATATCAGCAGTTTGGGTGCCAGGCAGAGCTGTATGATAAGTGTAGCATGCTCTGTTCAAGAAGTAACATTGACAGTGGTAAACACCTTTACACATCAAGACGAGATCTTCCGTGATACAGCACAAAGTTTCCTTAAAAAGGGTACGGGAGAAAAGCTGACAGTGAAAGTAAGTTGTTTTTCACCACAAACGGCATGTTTCCAATATTTTCTCTTGCCAGCTGGGAAATATAATTTTTATTCCATCACTTATTAAAATTAAAAACTAACTAAAAGAACACACCTGCTTTTGAAGATCTTCAAATATCTGGTGAAGGGCTCTTGGGATGATTCCACAAAGCGGATCATTCTCCCATGTGGTTGACGGATCAGGACTCCTTTCTCCCTCCATTGTGAAAGTTTTACCAGTTCCAGTTTGACCATAGCTGATGAAAGATAAATATAATATAATTATACATGTCTTAAAACGTCTTACACCTACCTAACATGTAACATAGTGATGCAGTAGTCATTACACTTGTAATCAAATAAGCACACAACAGTTGAAAGCCAAAGTAATATTTTTCATCTAAAAAATTGGGCAATCATAAGATAAATAGAAGAAATAGTTAAGGAAAATATTTGTTAATTAAAAAAAGAAGTGTTTTATTGTATACTTGTTTATTGATATCAAAAAATTTTTTAAAATTAAATTTAAAGATACAAATATTGAAGATATGGAAATTTGTTGGTGAAACGGGTCTTATGAAAGGGGAGTCTTCTTAATTCAGATGTTAAACTATCCTGAAATTCAAAGTCACATTAGGGGAGTGGTCCTTATTGAGGGAGTCTTGAGTGAGGGGCTGTAAACACTGTATATAATGTCATTTTTACTTTGAAATGGATAAGTAAAAAATTGTGTTTCAAATTTAAAACTTCCTCTTCATATAAAATTACTGCCTGATCTCACCTTGCAAATAAAAATGTTAAGATTACAATAAAGCTATGACAGAAAAATATAATTGATGTTTGTTGGATCAAATGGTAACTTTCAGTAATTTCTCCCATTTATTAAGGTAATAATGAAAATAATAATGAAGTTATTTTCTAGCCCCTCTTCCTAGATGTAGGCTCAAAGCTCTTTAGTCTATATCTACCTACACAAACAATGCTGACGTGATGGCAATTTTGTACAAAAACATAGAATATTAACAATTCAAACAAACAGAAGAAGAAAAAAAGATGCATGTGTACAAAAAAGTAAAAAAGGTATTTATATATTGACCATTGGTCATTGGATGAATTTCTCTACTAGACAAACTTAAGTTACTAATTATTAAATTAAGGTATATACATTCATATACCATGAACAAATATTTTCAGTAAGGACTTAAACTGCTTTGTACATGTAGCCTTCCTGATGGAAAGGGGGAGAGGCATTCCAGGCTACAGGAGCAAAAGCTCTATTGCCATCATTCTTGATAATTTACATGGAACTGACAACAGAGCTTTATGGTGTTCAAAATGACAAGATCTTTAAGATAACCAGAGGCATAGCCGTGAATACATTTGTAAAATAGAACAGTAACCTTATGATTCTATTCTAGTTTGAACAGGTAGCCAGTGTAAATGTTTAAACATGGGTAATGGGAAATTTATGAGCCCCCCTTCTCCCAAATAAAATATGCTTAACATACGCAAAAATTGTACAGTTGTAGCCAGTGAGGACTTCCTCCACCACCGGCTTGACCACAGCCTTGTATACGTCGATTTGTTCACAGTCTGGTGGAAAGACGTGGTCGAAAGTATAGGATTTGGTGGAAGGATTGATTCCATGTCGCTCCTTGACACACACTTCCTTTTTCACTCGATCGCACTGCAAAATAGAGTAACTTCCTTGCTTTCTTTCAATGCTGTTCACAGGCCTGCAAAGAAAGAATAATTTATTTTAAGGTATAAAGACAGTGATTTCAGAAGGAAACAAAATTTTGAATAATTAATCATCTAATGGCAAAATTTTTGTTTAATGTACATTGAATATTTTATCTGTAACTCTGAAGGAACTCGTATTAAAATTCCATTATCATACTCATAGCTGCTGTATTTTCTTGATCTTATACCAAGTTTTTAAAAAATAATAGATTAAGCTAAATATCATTTAAGTCGTAGTCCTGACTTAAAAACTTTTTTCTCGAATTGCATAGTTGCAAGCTCTTACTTTAGTCTTACTCTGTTTCAGTGAGTTCAGTGGATTGATTTATTGTAAACAAAGATACTGCACATTTCATGGTTGCCTCACACTTTGCTATCATTAGTATCAAGGCATCAAGCTCAAGAACTTTATGTATACAGATCTTAGGATTTCTAAATGAATCTGAGAGAACGTAATGGCTTTTTCGTTTTTGCACCACCTAAAAAAATTTTATTTTAGAAAATCAAGCGACCCCAGAGAGAATAATTTCCAAGGCCGTTCGCTTACGGCCACGTAAGCGTGCTGCCCGAGGCAATGAAGTTTTTAAAAAACTGTTATGCAAACCGTTGCGGCACACATAGACAAAGCTGTACTTCCGCGCGCAGCAGCGAGGAGTAGCGCCGTCGCTTTTTTTCAGAATCCAAACTACATTCTTTCCAAGGCTGTTCACCGCGATTGCGACCTAACTGAATACGTGTTTGGTAAGTTCGCCGACAATTGTGACCTAATTGAAAACGTGTTCGGTTAGGCTATAGGATGGTACTTCATTTTTCTGTTTTGACTTTGCAAGTTGATTGCTTTTGCAACATGAACATTGACAAGCTGATTTCATCTGATTTCATAAGAGCTCCTATTTGGAGCAAAACGCGACAAACTTCATGCTAACAGAAGTGTAGTATTTGACAGTTTGTAGAATATTGTTACTCATTTTATTCCATGTAAGCTTGTTCTGTTCATTTTATGGTTTCAATTCACATGCTTCATAGTGATGGGTATAATAATAATGATCTTCTTGATGTTTTAACCCTCCTAACTCGAAACAGGCCTGACGTAAGGCAGTACGCTGCGTTCATCGTTGTCAGGGTAACAGGTGTTAACAAACATTGGGCGTGGCACAGCACTAACTGCTGATTTCACACATGATGTCGAAAATCCAACCTTGTCAATTTATTATTCATGCAACCCCCATAAAAGTATACATTTTCTGAAAGCTTAAATCCTGGGTTTTATAACAAGGCTAGATATGATCAATTTCTCATGTCTGATCATGCTCTCATTTCAAGTTATTCTATTCTTTTTACCTAAACTGTGATTTTGTCAAATGAATTAAAGCCATAACACACCAATTTTCGTTAACTTATCTTAATTGGTATGACATAAACAATAGTCGAAGTTTTACCCAATTATTCAAGGCCTAATAAACAAGAGCAAGAGAAAAAGAAAGAGAGAGAGAGAGATACAAGAAGAAAGACGATCATAAACTTAGATCAAGCTTTACATGAGATGAAAGACAGATCGTTAACGTAGTGGAAATCAAAATCTGATCAATCGCTGACATCCACTGCTTTGCCGAACAAGATACCAGACGAACAGACCACTACAGTCTTCTATACGGTCCCTTTGTATCTTGCCAGAAGTTCTTAGATCTCACACTGTTGTTTCCACTTTCTACTTTTCACTAGCCTTCTTTCTTGCCCTTTATAACCAGAGAGAGAGAGAGAGAGAGAGATGTCCAACTTCCAAGGCCAATACACCGTTTTATTACTGGAGTCTGGCAGAGCTTTCAGTTCGCACTCACATGTCATACCACAGGGCCATGGGTGGGCATGTAACTTTTAGAACATGAAACAATGAATAACGGGGAAATTTTCCCTGGTTAGCCGCTCGCCTGCTCTGATTATAACCCTTTGTTATGTTCCTATACCACCAGTTACTACCAATGCTATAAGTATTAGCCTTAGGGTCCATGAGGGGATGGGGATGACATGGATGGGCAGAGAAGGGGCAAGTTTCGCATGTCCTTAACGAAGAGTCTGGCAAACAAAAGGCCAGTTGTGGGTAGAATCCGCTGTGGTTGCTTCTCGGTGACTGGCATATTGAAACCCCACCCCAAAGACTGCACATATGCTCAAGTGAAGGGGTCGTTGGCCAGAGTAAATATGAAGGCCCGTTTGTGTTGTCACCTGGTGTCCAGCCCCCTGTCAATCAGTGTTACACAAGTCCTTCCCTCTTTCCAAGTTTTCTCTCCGTGACATTGTGAAGAGAGGGGAGTGGGGTGGAGGGTTGAAGGAACAGCTTTTGAGCATTCTAAACCATTGGATTTTTATGTAAGGTGCTAACTCATACTCATACAGTGGTAGGGGGGGGGGGCGTAAATTGGGGTAGAATCTAACGCCACCTTGTCTAAAACACACACACACACTCACTCATGACCACTGAGCTTGTGTTTACTTTGTTATGTCTTGCGTGGGCTGGGCTTATAGCTAGGAGTGTTGGGAATCGGATAAAGAGAAAGACAAGAGAGAAAGAGAGACAAGAACCTTTCCCCTCTGAGTTCCTGGTACCCATGTACCAGGTCGCAGGCTTGTGACTGCCTTTGGCCCATTAGACTCAACTTGAGTAATACAGATTTATAGCCTGGGACGTAGCAGACTAACATACTACTGGTGGCACCCACATTTTGAACAGTCATGAAGAACAGGCATGTACGTACGTAACAATGTAAAACAGATGCTGTGTAGGCATGATTCTGTCCAGGTAGGAGACCAATAGTACCACTCAATCAGCATTGAATAACTTAGAGTTAGAGGACTAAAAGAATTGTAATGATGGAGTCTGAGACAAAGCAATATCAATGTGACGTAAACTAAACACATTACATAAGTTTTACAACCACTCATGCGGACCCCAACAGCAAGCAAAACTATATCATTGCTAGCCCAGTCATGTATACCAAGCAGGCTTGGTCCCTAAGAAACACATTACACACAACCTTCAGCTGTTATCGAAGATAGCTTGGCTCCACAGTCGCCTATGGGCTTAAAATAAAGAGCAATCTCTTTGTTTACTATGTATGGACAATGGCAGAAGACGCCAGACAGTAAACTCATTCGTAAAATAATATACTCTGTTGAATTTTTAAGTATACACTTTTTAAAGCTTGATTGAAAAAAATCTATCCAACCGATAAACTTCAAATTTACACACTGACTACCTGACACAATTGTCGCTGGTGAGTAGTTTTCAAATTTCGTTTTGCTTGAGCAGTTTTGTTGCTGTGTGCGTGTTGTATGTTCAACGATTTTTAAAATTTACTCATCACACAGCAATGATTTGTTTAAGAAAGAAGTACACATCGAACCTGTATTGTTTTTTAAACAATAAGTCGGTGATAAAACTTATGATAACCACGTTTTCAAGATGCCGCGCTTAAGAGAAAACGAACGAAACCAGCTTATTGGAATGATCCGTGGCGGGGTCTCGGTTTCCACTGTTGCGCACCATTTTAATGTGACAAGAAGAACTGTATACGTTACACTGCAGCGTGAAAGAGCAACCGGATCTCAAAAGGATCGACCTCGTCGTCTTGGTAGAAGAAAAACCACTGACAGAGAAGATACTTTTATACGCCTGCCACATCTACGGGATCGTTTTAAAACGGCAGGCCAGACCACGGCCGAAATCAACAATATACGGCAGAACAACCCAATCTTAAAATGGACTGTGTTTAGAAGGCTTAAAACTTTTGGGCTTCGCGTAAGGCGACCAGCTTGCCGCACCAGATTGAGGCCCTACAACATCAGGAACAGGCTTGATTGGGCAAGAATACATTCATTTTTACCTTGTCAGGTATGGAATAACCACATGTTTTCCGATGAATCCAAGTTTCTTTTGGAACGTCAAGATGGGAGAAAACGCGTGTTCCGGAGAGTAAATGAAAGGTTCGTTCCTCAATGTCTCAGTCAGGCCAGAGCATTTGGTGGTGGAAGTGTGATGGTGTGGGGAGGAATTACAGCCGCTGGTAAGACTCCACTTGTGACTGTTCATGGCAACTTGACGGCTCGCCGATACATCGACGAGATTCTTTGCCCACACGTGGTTCCAGCCATTCACAACCAAGGACTAACCTTTATGCAAGACAATGCCCCAGCACATAGAGCTCTTATAACCAACCAGTTTCTTTACGAAAACAATATCCCAGTTCTACATCCATGGCCTCCCTACTCACCTGATTTGAATCCCTTCGAGCATTTATGGGACTTGCTTGATCGCCGCGTTAGAATGAGACAACAACAACCTCAGACTCTTCTCCAGCTTGAGAGAGCATTGCATGAAGAGTGGGACAACACACCTCAACAGGCAGTCCAGCGATTGATTGGTTCTATGCGGCGACGATGTCAGGCCGCCATCCTTTCAAGAGGACATCCTACACGCTACTGAGCGTGTAACCTATTTTTATCACCCCACACTCTTGTAAGTCAATAATAAACCTGTTATGTTCAACTTTTCAGGTTTTTGTTGATTGTGTCGTATTCAAAATTGGTTGAATTAGTTTTCCCTAAAATTTCAAGAAGATCGCTTTATTGTGAAGCCAGTTACTGTCATCTAAACACAGTGTATACTTAATAATGCAACAGAGTATAGAATTTCCCACTGAATGTGAACCTATATGCATGCGATATAAATAGACCCACCACGCATCTCCCGCAGGGGCTAATGGGGCACTACATTTACGGCCGGAACGCGAGAGTGGGACCACATGGCATGCAATGAATATATACCAAATGCGCAAGTAGAGTTAATACACCTTTTATAATGATGATGATTATGAAGATATGATGATGCTAATGACGACGATGATGTTGATGATGATGACGACGAAGATGATGATGATAATTATGATTTTGATGATGATTATGAAGGTAATGATGATGATGACGACGATGATGATAATTATGATGTTGATGATGATGATAATGATTTTGACTATAATGATCATGACGATGATGGGCATGATGACAACGATGGTGATTATGATGATAATAACCAAACTCCTCCTCATGTAGGCATTATAAAAATGCCTGCGCTTTGTTGATATCGTTAACTCCAAATGTACGTTTTGGCCTTATCAATTTAGTGAATAGAATGTCCATTAAAAAAAAACTCTTCATTGGCGACAAATCCATTACAGTACAGACTGTCTTCAATAGATCCGACTGTAAAGATAACACTGTAACCTGTAGACGCAAACGAAGCTCAGCCTACTTATAAACTGCCGGGTAAAACAGCACTCTCTATGTGGGGTCGAACCGATACTTTCCGAAGGCTCAAGCGGCTAAAAGTGAGCTGGTAAAAGTACAGCCTCGGAAAGTATTCTCTCTGTGGTCGCCTTATGACTACTATAGAACAAACATAAAATCCAGAGATACAAATAAAATCTTAACCCTACACCTTCCGACATCCACTATGTTGGCTTTAATTTGAGGAATTTACCAGTGTAACGAAGCACTTAATGACTTGTTTGGCTTTGAACATCACGTGCGAATTCTGCACCATAAACTTAGATCTAGACTGGAGGTAGCCTTGCTTTTGACTCAAATTTCGCTAGCTCCTTGTCTTGTCATTATACCTGGGAACAAGGAACTAACCTCTTAGTCACAACATCAATCAAAATTTCAGGAAAAATTATCTCGATGTTTTACCGCCCCATGGTGTGATTACAGACCACCAGCTGATTTACAACCAATACCACTAGCCTCTACATCTATCTAATCTAGATTTAGAGTCCTAACTCTAATTTCAAAAATCTTACCTGCATCGAACAGCAACGTGGATGTTCTGATTTTGTTCTTTCTCTGTCTTTTGCTTTCCTGACATTTTCGATCTATTCACTCCCGCAGGTTATGCTCAGTTAAAAAAAAACCGAAATTTTTTTTATCTGTATCTTTAGATTTAGATATATGTTCAAGAAAATGTGAGATGAAAAACTGTTTAGTGTCTGTCTTAGGTTACTGTCATTGTTTATCATCACAGTACTGTTTACAGTTCTAGGGTTCAAAAATATTTCCTGGCCTTCAGTCAACCAATCAGCTACTGCATGCCAGATAGTGGTGCATATTTTGCCAGCTTGAAAACTGCTGGCTAACTAAATCCCGCGAGGAAGGCGAGGCTAAAACAGTGATACTGTGGTAATTCACCGAGTTAGAACTAGACAGTGTAGGTAAATCTAATTTGAAAAAAAGAATGCATAGTTATTATAAATTTCAAATGCCTTCTTACCTCTAAATATATTTAAATTCCTTCAACAACAACAGACCGCATTTGATTAAAAAAATTAATAAGACATCTATGTGCTCCAAAAAAGAAAAAAAACGAAAAAAACAAAAACTTTACTTTAGTAAAATAGCTTTGACGGGAAATCTCTGCAACATAATTTTTACTTTGTGGTTTTAGTTGTATTGGGTCAGATAAGTTCGACAAAGAACGTTAGGATACATAAATCGAAATCCTACTACCTGTAAATGACGTCACAATAGGCCTAATGTCATTCAAGAATAAAATACCACTAGTGACATTTTCGCAACAAACCTATGATCTATGCTGCATATCCTTGGAAAGGTCTTGAGAATTTACAACGGGATAAGACATTTGCAAAGTAATTAAACTTTATTCATGATTGGTAATTTTGAAAAAATCACGAAAGTTACTTGCAGGCTACCGTAACCCTTTTTATCTTCTAATAAAATCTATTCACAGATCCTACTCCAGATGCTATCCTTTAAAAGGTTATATATTAAAATAGGAAAAATAAAAATACTATTTGCAAAGAAAATTCACAATACTAAAAGAAATAATGCAATTTGGATTCCTATTGCTCGCAAATGACGTCACAACACGCTATTCTTTAAAACTTAAGAGCAAGTTACGATTATGGATATTAATTTTTTGCATCCATCCTATTCATGGTGAATATCATTTCAAAGGTCTTAAAAATTACAATACAATATGATGTTTGCAAAATAAATGAGAGGTATCCATTAATTATGCCAAAAAACAGCAAAACCTTCGTTTTAAGAGCTGTTTTTTTTTCTTTTTTAATGAGCGTGTCATACGTCACTAAAGAGCCTGTGGACAGTTCCACTGAATCAAAAGGTACTTCGAGTAGTAATGAGAACTCAGAGGATAAAGAGATGGAACAAAGAGGAACAATTGATTCTGTCGACAAATGCAGTGACTGCTCAGGTAGAGAAGAAAAACCAAAGGACCTTGACATCGGAGTGGATGGAAACAAGCAATCTCATGATGGATCACAAGACTTTGAAATGTCTAGAGGATTTCATGAGGACCAAGAATCTGGAGATATATTGAAAAGGAGAACTTCCGAGTGATCTTAGGGAGGCTCCTGAAAATTTTGAGTCCATTACAAAAGGGAACAGCCAAACTGTGTCAAAGACAGTTTACCGACAGAGTTGAGCAGCAGTTTTGTACAACGAAAAAATGTTTGTTCAGAGACTGCAAAAAAATTAAATTGTGATATCTCCAAAATGCTTGACATTCTTTGGAAGTTCTTGGGAACGGAATATGCACCTGCAACTGGTGGTAATGAGGGGGGATGCTACAATTTCCAGCAGCCTTTGATTACAATCTGTAAACCAAGTAGGTATACATTAATTTTAGGTTCCGGAATTTATGCAAGTTCTTCCTTTGGACCATCGTGAAGCCTATGAACTGTAATATATTGGACACTTAATGATCAGGCGAAGTACACATACAATGCAACAGATTTTGGGCTCCGAATCTTGTCATTGAGGAGGTCCTAATGAGAAGTGCGAGTGACTTGACACCTAGCCGTGGCTTTGGTGTGTCTTCTGGCACCCAGTGGTTGCCACCAATACATCCTTGTTCTAAAATTAACAGTGCTATGCGAAAGTTTACCAACGCGCAGCATGACACACGTGAGCAACAGTATCAGAGCACAGGGCCATGATAGTCCTGCCACAACAAAGACAGTGACACTGAGGTCATCTAACAGTCTCTGATCACCATAGACGCTTTTGGTACTGACATCTCTACGAAGCATTGTCACAGGGGTTTCATTGACGAGTTTGTGACTCCATAAAATGCACAAAAGGTTGAAACCGAATTCCTGGAGGGATTCTTTGAACCGCTGTGTAGGAATATCCCCTCAAAATATAAGACCAGGCCACACTATAAATACGAGGCAAACAACAGTTACCAGTCTACACTATTTGACAGATATGGATTTCTATGGGATCCTGAATAGGCACCCCTTGCTGATGTTGCAGCCCATGAAACATAGCAAAGTGTTCCACCATGTTGCCCCAAATGCTGCAACAAGTTTACGCTCTCTTGGAGCAGCAACTAGTGGTAGTTGAAGGTTCCCTTTTTGATCGGTTAGCATGGCCAAGTGGCTTAACTTTTGAGAAAATCTGCTCAATGAGCACTGGCTGTAGAGGCATCGATTGCTCAATCATGCCAGTGATGTCAAGGGAACGAAAATTGAAAAAAAAAAAGGCTGAAATACTGTTTCTGTGAATGTGGTTGTACAGGGGTACTATGGTTGCGCTCCAGATTTATTTAATATAGGTAGTTATTGCCTCTCCCTATAGTATTATCATTCTGCTTTGAAAGTTGAATTGTTTGCCTTTAAAGAATACGCAACTATAGCTTGTTCTAAG
>BMAT01009680.1:26932-37514 GCA_019649035.1 Elysia marginata | reverse complement strand
GGGTACAACTTAAGATTTGTTTCCCTTTATGACCTTCCCCTTTTATCCAAACATTTTTTTAATTTTCAAAGACAAGCTGCTTCTTCTCTAAATATCAGGGATGCCTAAATCCCTAAATGTTACATTTTGTATAAAGTTCCTATGAAATTATTAAATTTAGAACATACCCCCAGGATTTTCAGTTATATCCAGAAACTTTGAGTGGCGTCCCTGTCATATCATAGCTTTACTTGCAAAAATGTTTAGCACATAATTTTTTCTCACAAAAAATGTAAAAATAGTTTTTAATCTTATTCCACTTTGTTTTTGTAAATGACCTCTTACAATAATTGCCTTTTTGTTTTACAGATGCAGCTATGCATACAATTGGACGCAAAGTTAAGAGAAATGGACAGAGAGATTGCAGTCAACCCACAATTTGTTCAAAAGGTGAATTGCATTTGGCAAATTTTTAACTTATATTTTTAACGAGCCTGATTGCCTTCTCATTTGAACAGAAGAAAAACCACATGAAGTGAAAATGTCAACAGAAAAATTTAAACAAATAATTTGCAAGGTTTGTTACTACCCAACCTCAATAAGATTTTTTTGTCTCAAATTATCACCAGAAATAGACAGCGTGCCTACTTTTTGAAATAACTTCCTTAGTCTGGGTTTTATATTTGTATTGAATTATAGTCAATGTAATGTCAGAATAAGCAATACCTTTTCCTCTTTCTTCTCCCTCTTCATCTTTTTCCTCCTTCTTTCCTTCTTTTTTCTCCACCTCCTTCTCTTACAGGAAACAAGATTTGCGATAAAAGAAAAGCAGTAATAATATTAGCAACACATAAGTATATATGTAATGCTAATAGTAAAGAAACAAGGAAAAACTCAATTAAAACAATATATAAAAATATTAGGTCTTTGAACTAAATTGAAGGATTTATAAAAAGGACCTAATAGAAAAATAAAAGAAGAAGGAAATATAGGTAACGGGCTTGTGGTAACACAAAAATTAATTTCTTGTAAAGTTTAACCTAATTTTGCTATTTCAAATGCTCATTTTGATTATACATCTCCAGAGCTCTGGAACTCATGAAGACGACCTCCCAGGCACATCAACAGGGGCAGGAAAAATCCAAGTGTACTGATAATTTTAGTTGATTGTTTGGAGAAAGGGACAATTTAGGAGGGGGAACTCAAACAAAGTGGGGCTAGCCTGATAGAATAAGAAGTATTTTCGCAAACAGAAATGTGAAAGTTAGTCTAGAAGAAAATGTGACATTCATTAGGGAGATTTTTTTGGTGTGCACATTATTGGAAAGTCTCATTTTGTTTGGATTACCCCTTGTAGTTCAGTCTGGAAAAACCATGCAGTCATCAACTGCCTTAGACTTCATGTATTGAGGCAAAGTATCTTTTACCCAGTGAAAAGATCTATTGACATTTTTGTCTTGTCTTGTACCATGGATTGAGAGACTGTTCAATATAGAAAAGACACATAGCATCAAGACTCTGAAAAATCATGGTCCCTGCAGAGGTCTACATAAAGCTGGTCCTCTGAAAACTTTGCGTTTCCTAGTATAATATTAGACGCAAGTCAAGTAGCTTTTCATGATGGATCTGCCTTGTGTTGTAGTTTTGTGTCAAGATAAAGGTATTGAAGTGCATTATCTGAATACAGAAGAGGTAGTGCAGAGCTTCAAAAGTTGTATGATATGTGGCGTAGCCAATTCCATAATTTCCTGTATATTTTTGTTTCATAAAGTGGACCTCAGGTCTAACAAGCTTCTTGGGAAAATGTAAAAAGTTTGTTGAGAGCAAGGTCTCCTTAAAATAGCTCAATACAAGCAAAAGAACGAAAGTTCTAACACTATTTGTCAACCTTCAAATCTTTTTGAAAAATAGAAAGGATAGAACAGTTTTACATAGTGCTTCAAC
The DNA here is from genome assembly GCA_019649035.1 of Elysia marginata. NCBI lineage: Eukaryota > Metazoa > Mollusca > Gastropoda > Plakobranchidae > Elysia > Elysia marginata. The sequence continues at coordinate 35,591 of BMAT01009680.1, read as the reverse complement.
TTTTGTGTAGCGATTTTTGTGATGTAGTGTAATCTCTGTCTGTTTCTCTCTCACTCTCCTAAATGAATGATATTCCAGTTAAAAGACTAAGAAAAGAGCCACCATTAGTTTCAATTTCACTTACATTTTTATTGGAAACGAGGTTAGTCTGAAGTTAGTTTGTTCTATAGAAGAAAATGTATGAAGATTTAAGAAGAGAAAAAGTTGAACCTTTGTTTTAGTTTATTGAATGCAAAGGGTTTGTTGAGTTCAAGGTTGTCTGATATGAAGTCCGCTGTATTTATTTTGAGTAAGACTATTTGTAAATCATCAAAGAAAAATTATTTCCCACCTTGTCATTTTCAGTAAGTTTCTTTGTTGTGCACTAAATACCCTTACCTAAAAAATTGACCCATGAAACTGTGCTAATTGTTGACTTTGGCAAATTTCCCGCATCATGTTTTCAACATATTTTTAATAGGTTTAGCTAAGCTGTTTTGCTTGTCAATTATTTTCAAGACTCATCACATGTTTGTAGGAAGTCTGGTTTCATTAATGTATAGTAATTCTGGAAAAAAAAATCGATCTTTGAATGTGTGTGTGTAAATCTCATAGCTTTTCTTTTAGGTCTGATACAATAACAAAACTTCTCAGGGCCTCAGAGTGCCCCTGCTGCTGCTTTTCATTAATTACTATATGTGGGACCTTTAACAACATGGTGCATGATACTCGATATGCTTTGATGAAAAGAATAGGACATGGGGTAGGAAAGATAATCAGAGATATTAAGGATATTAACCAATAAATTGTTTTATCTTTGCCTTTGGCAGCTTTTTAAATGATTTGTCATAATAATTCTTGCAACCAGTTTAAAGGAGTCTGAAGTTGAAGATGTAAGGTCGTAAAATATTGGTATCACAGAAAAACTCATTTTTCTCACATTTAAATACAACAAACAGAAAAGCTCTATCTTACATCTGTGTGAAGTTATAGCTCTTTGAAGTTGACAGGGTCAGGACTTAAAAAATTTTTGAAAGGGGAGAAAATTGCATTTTAAGTTTGGTCAACTTCAAATCTGAAAAGTCCTTAGCCCCTTACTAATTACAATTAATCACATAAAACATGAAATTTCAACATGAGTTGGGAGTGAAAACTGTTCAGAAATAGTTTTAGCCATAATATCTAAAATAAAAAAAACAACAACTTCTGAACACCTACTAAACTTTGGAAGCCTATATATATATATATCTCAAACCAAGGCCGTGCAACTTCAGACTCATGTAGATAGAATGTGAAACATATGTATTCCACAGTGTGATTGCCTTTTTTAAAAACTACTTCAGTGTCTGAGATATTGTTTTTGTGAGTTTATCTCAATGCAACACTCTTCTTAATTTTTATTTTCACCACTACTGTCAAGCCTCAGGACCTTTTGCAAATCAAATTCCTAGCTTGCCATCCTTGTTCTTTCTGATCCACTCATATTCCTCTTACAAATCACTAAATGGAAGGTAACAGCTGTTGCCGTTAGATGATGTTTTTTCCCACTCCAATAAAAAATACTAGAAGGGAGCTATACAATTAACTGAGTTAATTTCTACAAAAATTATGCTTCGTCCCAAAATGAATGCTGATTATCCATCACCTAAAGCTGTAAATCCCTGCTACAGTTTTTTTTAGTAACTTATTTTCTTCATTATGTCAAAGCACATTCATAGAAAGGGTCAGGCAGGGGCATGTTGGTACGGGAGATATCAAAAGTGGTCTATTATCCTTTTGATTTTATCATCCTATTTTATGAACATGTCTCCCAAATTTTGACTTGCCTGCCTTAAATGTCTCTTTTGTCAGCTTCATCAGTTGTATCAAAGATTTGTTGATGCAGATAACAGTACAAGCTATCAACCTATTGAAAAGGTATATGTCTACAATTGAAATATATGCAGATGGAATCTGTTGATTCCAAGCCTATGATTTATAAGGTTTAGTCAAATTTGGCAGAATTTGCTACGTTGGTTCATAAGTACAACAAACCTTCACAATCTATGTTTTAATGTCCTACATACCTTTTACAAATTGTGAAGAGTATAAACTAATTTACGCTTAATGCCGTAAATGTGCTGGATAGCATTGTTAATTTTTTTTCTCTCAAAGTACATTCATTTTCACCGTCTCAAACGTTGGCTAAACGTTTTGTTTACTTTTATTTTAAGCTTCCACAAGATCAGGAGGAAAGTTTTCATATTCAAGACTCATGAAGGGACTGGTCTAGATTAAGATCTTAATTCAAGGTCTAGATTTACTTAAAATAGATACTCAAACAGCCTCTAAGTCTAAATCTAGATATTGGCAGAGGATTAAAAAATCTAAGTCTAGGAAGGGTCTAGGTATGCCTGTGTCCACAGCTAGAGCATAAACAACTGTTCTTAATAGCTTCAACTGTGGATTTACTACTTTTTTTTTCTTTTTTTTTTGCAATTAGAGGGTTTAGCAAAAAAATTATTTAAAAAAAAATGAGAAGATAAATATAAAATCTTTTCGTTTGTTTTGTTTTTAAGTATGCTTATTGATTACATGTGATGACAGAAATTATATTTAGTAGTTGAAATGTTTTCTGTTGATATGTTTTTTTTTAATGAAAAAAAAAATGCCCCGGCGCTAGTGAGTTAATAGATTGGAGCAAACTGTTTCATTTGTATACGCTGTATGTAAATACCATGCTTGTTACTCCGTGAATTGTTCTTGGAATATACTTGAAGCTTACCTTTGTTTTGATGTATTGAATTTGCATAAATAAATAAATAAACAAATGCCATGGTCTTTAGTTTAGTTGAAAAATGTTGATGTTTTTCTTGTCAAATGGTATGCATGGTCTGTTTTAATTGGTAATATTGTGGTGCTCATTTTGAAAAAAAAAAGAATATTTTTGAGGTAAAAAGGTAAAGGTAGTCCCATACTTGACATGAGCGTAGGGGAACAAGGAGGTACAGTAATATTTTCTGAAAATCTCGCAAAACAAACGCAGCTGACTATTTGAAGGGTTTCATGACAAAGGGCATTATTATTATATCCATTTTTTAAAGTTACAAGGTTTTATGTGATACCAACTTATTTTTCCTATTGTCTTTCAGTTAAAGTTGTAGATTTTTTACATAGTGTTCATTGTATTAACAGCCAATACAATGAGATAAAAAGTCAAAGACAAAGCAGTAAAAACTTACATTTTTTTGCCCTTATTCTCAGCTTTTCGAAAATGATCCATAACACGTTTTGTCATGAAGCACTTCATTGAGGCACCATCATTTTTTTTTTAGTTTATAAAAAGGCATCTGCTTTGGTACCAGGGCTACATTTAGAGTTGCATTTCAGTTGATGTTTTAAAAAATCTTTTCCAATAAGCAATTAAAAAGACTTAAGTTACCTTTTTTTCTTCTTCAGACTTTCTAAAAATTGATGATTGAAGACCCTTGATGTTCTCCAATTAAATTATTAATTTTCTTACATACGTATATGAGCAGGCAGCTTTACTTCGCACCTACTTTAGATATATTACTTTTTTATGGATGTTACTTAAATTAGTTGGCTTAGAGAGAAAAACGCGATATTTTAGAAATTAAATTTTATGGGTTTTATGCAGGGTGAAGAAAAATTAGCTTGATGCACTGGGCAAGTGTTGTTGAATATTCTTTGTACTTATTGATAAATTGTTCAGCCCCTATCTGTAAATCGCACTGAGCCAGGAGTCTAAGACTAGAAAGTTTTCCCTAAAATTGTGTATAGAATGGGAGTGTGAATCACTTTATCCTCAGCGTACCATCCCTGCAGGGGAATAGTCCAGACAGTAGACCAACATCGGAGAGTAATGAATTTTAAATTATAATGCTATTCGGGTAGTGTTTAGATAAGTTTCCCTAGTAAAATGGAAGGTGGAGGGGGCCGCCCTTAGAAATAAATTTATGTTAATTCCAGTAGGCCTACATGTGCATTGTATTTGAGAAACAACTTTACCTCCACAGACACTGCATCTATTACACATTCTCTGTTCTGAAATTACAAATTAAGTTTCAATTTATAGTTTATACTGATCTTGATACAATTGGTATATTTTGGAGTTGTTGAGGTCTGTATTGTAAGATGTGTGAAAATCTAATATATTCTTCCCTAATACTATATACTTGTAAGATCTATCATAAAAATACCAGCTGTTTTCAAAATATCAAAGATTATTTATTGTTATTGGCTCTAATATTATAAATTAAAGCAGTTGTAAAAAAAAGTATTGCTTTTGAGAGAGGTCTCTTCAGAATCAGCTGGACAGAAATAAAACCAACAATACTCCTATCATATTTGAAAGACAAATATCAACTACTCAGCACAATAAACAAAAGAATAATTATTAATAGTAATAACAGTGATGATTGATATTAATGATAATCTTTATTCTGAAACTCTTTACCTGTAAAAGCTTTGACTTCTTGAACAAAATATCACAGTGTACAAGATTTGGGAAAGTTGAAATACATGACTGTGCATGCGAGCTTTAAGGCCGGAAAGGTTTGGTCAAAATATTTTAAGCCTTGGTTTAACCATGAGATTTCTCTGATTTACGAAAAAAATAGTAGTATCCCAAAATAGCATCGAATTATCGATAAATTCGAGTCATCAGGGTTCAAGTGAAGAGGACTCCACTGTGTTCTTAACTAATTGAATGTTATCAATATGATTATGAGATGAGGTTGGGTGTCATTTGCTGCCACCCCGTTTTCATTGACAACAAGCTAACGCTCACCAGAAACTATTTCTTGGTACATGTACATGTATATGTTCATTCATTCCCTTTTAGTGCTTTTTATCTTTGATATCTCCACTCATATAAGTAGATAAGTAACTTTTCTCTCTTATTGAGCTTTGTATGAACGTAAACAGATATACCCACAAATTACAAGACTAGGCGCATGTGTTAATGTGGGCAAATTACTGGCCAGAACCTCATGGATGAAACTAAAAAGAAAATTATGGCCAGCTAAAATGTTTTAAGTCGGACATACAATGATACATACACGCTGCGGTCAGACCAACCAAAAACTAAGAGAAAATGATGAGTGCGGAAATTGATGCGGTGTTGTAGCAGTGTGTATTGATTGGTTAATACATTACAATACATTCATACTCTTATGCATGGAAAATGAATGCAGGTTGAGTCAAGACAAGAGTCATTGTTCTATTCATGAATATATGGTGTTCATTATCACAAGCATTTTAGTCTAATTATATAGTAGGCCAATAAACATTAGTTTGGCAGTCGTAAATTAAAAGGCATTAATAATATGCTTATAATTATGCTTTAACAGGAATCAACTTGAAAGCTTAAACGAACCAGCCTATATGGTTTGAAGCTGGTTTAATATTTTAGGAAATTCATGTTAAAAGCCAATTTTTTCCTCATGTTTATTACTTTCTTACAATTGTGTTTGTACATGTTGCAGGCTATATAAACAAGTACATGTACATCCCCAACGCGATACTCATGATGAAATTGTTTATATCAGGGTAAGGTGTTCAAATAAATGCGACACACACGCGCCTCTTTTAGTCTTGCTTCCGTACAACTAGAAACCAACGTTAGATCAACGCAATTATATATGTATGCCCTAGAAAATTCAATAGCCTTACAGCTACGGAAATTTCAATCAATAGTCAAGTAAAAGAGAGAGAAATGAGTGCTGATGAAGGAAGGGTTTGCAGCCTGGAAAAGAGAAAGAAAGGGACATACTGTTCAATAAACGAGTGTGTGTGTGTGTGTGTGTGTNAGAGAGAGAGAGAGAGAGAGAGAGATATGAATGCTGGTGAAGGAAAGGTCAACAGCCTAGCGAAATAGAAGGAAAGAGGCGTACAGTTCAATAAGAGGGAGAGAAGAGACAGAGAGATATGAATGCTGATGAAAGAAAGGTTAACAGCCTAGTGAAAGAGAAGGAAAGATGCGTACAGTTCAAAGAGAGAGATAGAGAGAGAGAGAGAGAGAGAGAGAGAGAGAGAGACACGTTAATGCTGAAGGCAAATTAGCACCTTGATATAAAGAGACCGATGAACTATCTCACGTGATGAGAGGTCTAGCGGGTTTTCGATTTTTTTTAGCTTTGTCAGGGGCCAATCTGTAAGATCTAGACTGATCAGTGGTATGTTTACTACATGCTGGTAGTGGTACGAGATGGCATGGCACTGCAGTACTTATGGAACGCATCTGCGCTCACTATAAGGTTGAGCAAACATGCTTTACGTAAAGGTACTTTTTAAGGTTATCAGTGACAGAAAGTGTTGGGTTAAAAAAGTTTAAATCTGTATCGTGAAAAGATTATCATCCGACTGAAAGTCAACGTTTGCAAAAATACAAAGGAAAGCGTGTTTTTTTTTTAAACCGTACCATTTTCTTAGTTTAATTGTTTTAGGAAGCAAATACTGTGGCAGAACGTAAATAAAGGTAGGTTTTTTAAATAACAAATATAATACATCATTGTACTTGAACAATGTTGGCCTATTGAACAGTGGGGTTTTAGGTTAAATAAGATGAAGAGACTCAACTGTGTAAGTTTGCAAGGGAAAAATTAAAAAAAAAATCGTTGCAGACAAAATATGATGAATTACACATATCAGTTTAAGACAAGGGTTTAATTATAGAGTATGATAAAGACACGTGAAAATAAAAAAAAGCAGTGTTAAAAAGTTAAATAGCGAAAGAGGACAAAAAATTTTGTTACCGTGCAAGAGCACAAAAAAGTTTCATTCATCATTCAGCCCTATTCTTGAACTATATAAAATAAGGCTATTTTCATTTTTCACGTTGCTAGAACTATTTTTTCCGTGTAGATCTGCATGACTTGGCCATTCTATGAAAATGCAATAATTTTACAAGGACAGTTTTATCTGATTCGCTCGGTGGATGCGCTACATTCCGCGCACCTCACCGAATAACTGACAGCAATGGGTGTGTGTGTGTAGGTTTGTCCGCGTGTCTATTGTGCTTTTACGTTTCACGTGATCATAGATCCTGAAGTTAAGTAGACCTGACATGACAAGGAGGTCAAGGTTTAGTATGTTATATAAATACTATTAAAAGCAAGGCTTATGGTTTATTGCGTGCATACATATGTTTTGAAGGAGAAAAAAGAAGCGCATGGAGCAAATCAAGGAAATAAAACTATCAGGCGTTTTGCTAAGTCATAACGAACTGCTATTTTGAGCTTAAGCATTATTTTAAAAATCCTTTCATTGCCATCAAACCCAAACATTTCTCCACGTAGATCCTCACAGATAACACTAAGTGTAACAGTAGTAGGATAGGCGTATGTTTGATGTACAGCGTGTGCGTTCCAAACTGTGTAGGTTTGTTATTGTATAATAAAGATTAATTTGCTTTATCAAGGCTTGCTTACATAACGCTTAACATGTGTAATGAAATGCTCTTTAATGTTTCTGTCTGCCATGAACGGGTGTGATTGTGGAATAAGAACAGTACCCAGTAGGTCTGTAGTACATCATAAAATTCGCTGCAGTTGGTTTTAGTAATACAATGTAGTAGGGTCCATCACGAACAATTTATTCAACTCGACCAAACCGTCCTCAGTTCATACGTATCTTTTCAAGCAACTGGGTAAATAGGAGGATTAGTTATGGCAACAGTAATAGCATCAGAATCATTAGTAGTGCTTGTTGTTGTAGTAGTATGATAGAACTTGAAATCATAAATTAGCAATTTCAATATAGGTACAAATGTAATAATAAGATAAATAATAATGATATTGTGATGACTAATAATAATGATAATATTAATAGAAATAATAATAATAACGGTAATAATAATAATTTTATTACCGATAATAATAATGTTAACAATAATAACAATAAGTATAATAATGGTAATAATAATGATACTAGTTATGGTGACGACGGTTTTAATACGTTGATGTTCATTCTTAGCTGCAATCTTTCCACAAAGCACATCTTAGCATATTTTTTATGCCGTGCTAGTGTTTAACTTCTTTCTGTTCCTATTAAATGACATTTAAATCATTTGGAAATGAAATGTTATACGTGTCATTCAAGGAGATCACGGATGTCTTCGACCTCAAGTGTTTGAAAAGCTCTTTCAGTGGTAATACAGTGAGCTATAATGTTCAGGAAAAAATGGGATCATTTCAATGTGTTACAAGAAAAACAAAAACCACGCTCACTCTTGTACATGCTCGTGGCTATATGATTATCGACCCCCAAAACCCATCAATCCCACTTAACAGTTCTTGGTGCTTTAGTTTCACTCACGCTAGGCTGTCTTCTGTTCAATAAACTCGAAGAGTGAGTCTTTGAAATTTAGTGCTCCTTATGACGGGATTCTTAAGACATTAGAGACCTTTAGCACACGCACCATGTCTCACTACGCGTACGTGAAAATCGGGAAAGCAGATTGAGAAACTATAAAAATAATGAAACCAGTTTCTAAAAATAGACCCACAGACGTTCGCGTCATACTCACGCAGTGCTGCTTAAAGTCTGTATTTTCTAGTCAACAAGAAGTGCTCTCTCCATCTTTAACTAAGCTGACGTCGGGCTAACCATACACCATACACGACACGCCATTAGAGAAATACTAAGGTTTCTGATAATTTTGAATAGTTGTATATTATAA
>BMAT01009680.1:14342-25185 GCA_019649035.1 Elysia marginata | reverse complement strand
CTACTACTACTACTACTACTACTACTACTACTACTACTACTGTTACCGCCCTGAAAATACTACAGCTTTTGTTGTTGCTGGTGATTTTACTTTTACTAGGCCTATTATTATTCTCACTCCCTATGCACTTCTTCTGTAATGACCAAAACCACTACTAAAAATTTAAGCTTGACCTCCGCCACGACCAACACCATTGATATCACCACAAGACCACCAACGTACAATGTTCCTATAAAAGACAACTCAAAAACACAAAACTACCCACTGAAAGTCATGCCTGTAAAGACCTTAAATAAAAATCTTATTATTTTTTAAAGTTTTCAGAAACAGTCTTTTAAAATTAAAGTCAAACGTGAAACATGTTTCCAGAACTCAATTCTCTCATTTAGTTTAATTTAGTAAGGATTTTCTCTATTTCTTGAGCGATGGCACGGAACCAGTTTTTCTGTTGACTTTAGGGTACAAGTCTTATGGCTGCAAAGTGGATACCTGCAACTTACTGAGTTCTTATTTATGTGAAGTTAGCATTTAACTGCTGAACAAACCCACAATGAAATCTTATGATTTGGAGGACGAGGACGAAGTGTCATCAAAGCTTCAAAAGCCCATGAAAACATGTTTGGTGCTCTCCGCTTCGTTCACCTTTGTGTACACAGCGTACCTTGCCATCCAGAACCTTCAGAGTAGCCTGAATGATGAAGCCAACCTGGGCGTGACTTCACTGTGTGTGCTGTACGGCACAATCATCCTGTTTGGCCCTCAGGCCCCGCTGGCAATGCGCCTTATAGGTCCTAAAAGAGTTCTTGCGTTGGCCTGGATCATCCACTGCGTATACACCGCGAGTAACTTTTACCCCACCTGGGGCACATTGGTACCATCCTCTGCTTTACTGGGCGCTATAGCCGGGCCCATGTGGACAGCCCAAGGTATCTACATCACGGCGGCTGGTGAGAAACACGCTGCTATGACAGCCGCCCGCCTCCACCCTGAAGCCTACGAGAAATTCACCCATGTCGTGCTCAGCCGGTTCAATGGTATCTTTTTCATGTTTTACGAACTCACGCAGATCACGGGAAACTTGGTATCGTCTCTGGTCCTTTCTGAAAGCTCGTATAATTCTACTCAGTCATCCCAGGATGATATAGCTGTCTGTGGACCAAATGATTGTCCGTGAGTATATGATTATAAATATACTTTAGCTGAGGATTAATTTAAAACCACCCAAACAGGCTGCAGGGTTTAGGTTGACAAAAAAAGTTAAGTGTCCGAGGGAAGTTGTTTTCTTGGCACCAGAACAAAATGTATAAAACCGCTGATACTATTAAGGTATGTGGTTTTTGTAAGAGTTGACCATACACTGAAGTAGAGTCTTGCTTTCAAATTACTCGTATTTAGTCTTTTTGAGTAAATTTCATTAGAATTCAATATTTTAATCTCCTGTTGAAATGTTTATTTTTGTAAAAAAGAAGAGTTTTTCATTAAAAACTCATAGAGATTGACGAGTTTAGTAAAACAAAGTTGATAATGAAGGAATGGAAAACCTGAAGAAAGATCTCAACAGTATAATAAAGCATATGCAGATGGTGCTCACAGAATATCTGGGAAACAATTTTCTCGGCAATATTCTTTACGGTATTGGCCATGTAAATGGGACGTGAGCAGTAATTCTTTTCTGATTTGTCAATACATATGCAAAATCCATACGACTAGTGCTTCGTCTTAATCGTGCTATATAAATGCATTTTCTCTTGATGGCCACGTATATAAAGGTTTGGATATTTCCTACAGATCCTCCGGCACATCCTCAAACAGCACGACAAGCTCCATCGCTAAACCCGAGGCGAGCGTCATCTATATCATGTTGAGCATCTTCCTCGGCTGTAATGTTTGTGGCTTGATCCTGACGTTGTTCCTCCTCCCCAATCAACCTGACAACTGGTCCCGGAAGCGATCGGATTCAACACCCAACCAGATATCATCGTCGGCGATGGAAGACTTGTCACAATGTTTTAGGATGGTCTTGGACGGCCGAATGATCCTTCTCATGCCATTGTTCGCAGCACAGGCCATGGCCATTGGCATTTTATATGCCGACTACACTAAGGCAAGTGTTCAATTTGCTATTTCTTACCCTTTAACTTAAAGAAACAACACATTTGACCTGGAATAAAATACGCTAAGATTATTACTATCACGCTTTCACATTATCGCAAATTTTCTGTAAAGTGCGACGAAGTCTTAATCTAAAACTGAACTTAAAAAAAAAAGTTGTGTTGACACAAATACAATGGGAGACACAATTTGCTATTATATACATGTAGATATAAGGAATCTTTTTATTTCCCCTCTTTCCTGATATTAAAGAAATCAGGGTAAAATAACTCACACCATTTCTATTCAAATGGGTTATACGTGTCTTTGTTACCCCACCTTTGTTTTTTATCCAGTAACACCGCAAAGCGTTTTAGAGTGATGTTGCATGAACTTTAAAAATCGTTTGGAGTAGTTCCCCTTGGGTAATGGTGAATCTTTAGGCTTAGATTCAGCACAGAAGTTTTTCTAATATATACCCGAACCCACAGAAGGTCTCACTGTGGGATTTACCCTTTCAACTTTTACACACAAGAGAGGTTCGTCCCAAAACAGCCCCATAATGACAAAGTCTCAACAGAAAAATATGATCGATAATGAAAACAAACGACAAGAAACAAATACATGTGCAGCTGAGCTAACTCTATTTTCACTTTTTTCTCTCATTTTTAGGCTTATATTTCATGCGTCATTGGCATCAGATGGGTTGGTTTTGTGATGACGTCTTACGGCTTGTGTACCGCAGTGTTCGCCATCAGCATCAACAGTTTTGCTTCTCGCCTGGGCCGGAGAGTCCTTTTTGTCGTGGCCATCGTTGTAGACACCGGGAGTTTAGTGGCAATGCTTATCTGGCAACCCCTCGGTTCAGAGAGTGTAGCCGTTTACTTCCTTATTCCAGCGGTGTCTGGTATATCAGAGGGCATCATGCAGGCGCAGTTTAACAGTAAGTACAGCTAACACTGTTAGTGCCAGTGATCTATTATAGTAGCCATAGTGGATTACTGGTTAGTGTATGTCTTTTAACATTTTCAAACCTTCATCATATCTCTTCGCATTTCAAACAAAGATATTGAAAGACATTTTACTTCCTTATCGGATGTAATTTTTACCTACATGAATCATTAACAATGACAACTGGATTTTAAACCTTAAGGTATTTTTTTGGCTACCACTCAAGAAAAACTACTTTTAATATATCCAAATTTTAGAGCAGAAATCATAGCACTCTTTCTCATTAAAGCATAGGGTATCGTAAAAAAAACTTTTATGATAAACTTAATGTTTTTGAAGAGGTAACATTAACGTACTAATAGTTTTCCACAATGGCCTCATGAAGGACAATTTATACAGATGACAGAATATGAGGGAAAAGGTCTCGTTGGATTAGGATACACGGAATTAAAAAAATTTTAGTAACTTATTTGGTCAGTGGCATACTTCGCATTTAGAGTATGATGAACAATTGGCTGCACAAGAACTTGGTCTCATTCGTGTAATTAACCTGAAAATTACCAACATGTCTTGTCTGAAAATGCTCTTTTTTCAGGCCCAATATTACTTTTCGGCTTCAGATGGGGTTTCATTTGATGGTCTATTTAAATTTCTGTCAGTAGAAAATACCTTTGGAAATACTTAGCAAAAATCCCAAGCGGATATATCTTTATTCTGTGTTTCTGAGGGCATTTAACTTATTCTCGAAATATTTGTTCGGAATTTTCCTTTCCTTTCCTCTCTATTTCAGCATTGATTGGACAAGTTTTCGCCGAGAAGAGGTCACCAGCGTTCGCCGCATACCACACATCCAAGGCCGTGTCATTTACATTGACTTTCGCTCTGTCAAATTTCGTCTGCTTGCGCAAGAGACTCTACCTATCTATAGCCTTGTACACCCTTGGACTCCTGGGATATCTCGTCACCGAGGCGCGCCTGCGCAGAGCGTCGGTTCAAAGTAGGAACAAGAAAGCTGCAGCAACGGAGATACTATCCCGTGAAGTAAAAATTCCCGATTGACGCTGTTGACCCCTCCGCTCTGATAAAAATATTATTTACTATGAATCATGGCTTTTCTTTACATCAAGGCAGACATTGAATTATTTAAATATGATATACGGTGTATTTCTTTTGCTCTCAGGGAGTTGACAATTATTTTTATACTTATTGCATTATAAAATTGCCTTAAACATACATTGTAAAACATTCATCAGCTATTTACCCGGTATGCACATGTACGAGGGTTGTTCCGAGAGTATGCTGACATAACTTTTGAACTTAGCATCATTTTTTTTTTCAAATCTGTATGCGATATATAAAAGCTTGTGAACCCTCTATTTTTTCACAAGTTTCAGCACTGCCAATAAAAGTCTCATATTTGACAAAAACGAAGTTGGCTACTAACTGCCATTGAAAATTGTTCAAAGACTAACGTACAATATCCAGCCAAAATGAATAGAGAAATTGTTGCTACCATATGGGACTATATCATTGGTTTATATGTATATGTATATAATGTCGTGTGTTTAAAGGAGACCATACTAGATTTGAGGATAAGCAGCGCGTGGTCAGACCTCTGTCCTCTACATGCGTTGAAAAGGCAAATCGTGTTTTAAACGATTTAACTCTTCACACACTATATGTATCAGTTTTTTTCAGATGTGTCAAACAAATATCACTGAACAAGTATGTTACGATAGATTGTGTTCTCTTCTTTGATCAATCAACCAAACGCCTTTACAATGACACATTCAAGGTCCGTGAAATTAGAAGGTGGTTTGGTTGTTAATAGCCTGTCAGTGTCAGGTGACATATGTAAAGCGCTTAGAACATTTTAGTACAATAGGCGATACATATACTATACCTAACTTTTAACATATGTATGTCATACTCGTACTATATTATTTATGCATTTCTCGTATTTATGTTCTTTGACTTTTTCGCGGTGGTTAATGCATTATGTCAACTGCATAAATGTATAAATGTGTTTTTTTCTGTTGCAAAATCATCTCAATGTGCCCATAGAGATATTAAAGATTTATATTACCTTATCTTATCTAATTTCTCTTTTTTAAATTTTATGTCTTATTTATCATTTTGTTCTAACGTAAATATTGCGGACAAATTGAATTACAAATAACGCCTGAAATTAAAAGTAAACTTTTTTCCTGCTATATCCTCGATTAAATTTTTTGTTATATACTTATTGGCCTTCAAGCTAAATTTATTGCTTTTTGTACACCAATTATCTTATTAGATGCTAATCGACCAAGACATATAAATTAAATTTTCATCATAATTTTTCTTACATAGATATTACGCCCATTTTGAAAGTTACGACAAAATTTTCACATGAGGAAGTACATGTATCAATATCTTCATGTATTTATCTATTTATATTGTCTATTTGTTGGTGAAGTCAGTTCTTACCTATAACTGCGGAACATGGGCACCTACACAATCACAAGAAGAAAGACTTAACGCGTTCCATAGAAAACAACTAAAGAAAGTACTCAACATCAAGTACCCCGTGAAAATAACAAATTCATCTCTGTATAAAAAGTGCAATGAACGCCCTCTCTCAATATTTATTCTTGAAAGTCGTTGGCGCCTTTTCGGTCATATATTGAGACGGGACAGCCAAATTCCCGCTAATCAAGCAATGAGCGGATATTTCGTGACGGAAGGCAGCAAATTCAAAGGACGTCCACTAACAACACTCCCTGTCGTCCTCAACCGAGACCTTTCCCGAATCATAAACAGCAACTTGCAACTGAAAAGCAGCCACGATCTAGAGCACCTGAGATCTATAGCACAGCAGAGAGACGAGTGGACCAAGCTTACAGCGAGGATTCGAGAAGCAGCCGAGGCGTCCCAGTCGGAGCACTGAGATGCGAAAGGCCCTAAGTCAAGTCAAGTCATTTGTTGGCAAAGTCAACATGACACCCAACAATCTTTCTCTATACAGTCTTTTGATTCTAAATGGTCTATATGTAATAAGGTAAGAAGAAAGCCTAAAAAAACCACATGTTTCCTGAACACACGCGGGAAAAGAGCGGAGAGATAATAGTTTGCCAAATAATCAGAACTTATTTCACTGTTGTGTGCAGGAAGACAGTTTCTAATATCTCTTGATAAATTTCAGTAGGTTTTTTAACCTTTCATAACAGAGCGCGCATCTCAATCTTCCCAGTTGTGCTGGCAGAGGGAAGCGGAATTCCTTCTTTTTGTTGCTTAGCGACAGGTTGTTACTTTAAAGTAATTTTTTGCACAGCTTAATATTAAATGCTACAATATTATCTGTGGACATTTTTTTTGGAATCTAAGAACTCCTTCATGGTCAGGATTTTTTTTTCACGTTTATTTAGTGTAATCAGAGTCGGGCATTTCGGTTCCTCCAGTCGACTCAAAGCCCAAAAAGAAAAGGCTTCCACCAGAATGAAAACAAAAACTTTATTTAAAAAAAAAGAAAGTCTTCAACCCTATACACCAAGAAAGATCTTGCGAGCATATGATTTGTTAACGTGGTCCATCTTACTGAAAACCTCTAAGGAAAAAAAAACCAGTCGTTTATTTATAGTGCAGGGCCTAAGGGAAAGGTTTGCCATTTCACGTCGCCAAGACATCTGACGTGACCTTAAAACGTCATCCTACACCTAGACATACCAACAAAGTTAGTGTCCCAATAGATCTACTCATCGCGAGCTCGAATCACTTCGGCTTTATATTGTTGCGCTCCCACAAAATGAGTCTTTATGTAGCGACAGCGGATTCAAGAAAATGGGTACTTTCGAATACTTGGTCAAATTTTTATTCAAAAATTTTTTATAGTACTTGAAAGTTTATGATGTTTTTCATCATATCAACTTATGAGACCAGTGAAAAAATGCTATTAATGTGTTTTAGAGGCTGCTGGAACACAGTAGTGCCTTTTTGGCTGCTACAATATGAACACTTTTAGTCCAATTTTTTCCATTTTTTTTTCGAAAATCAGGCCACTTGGATTCAATATTTTTCAGGTGGAATAACTCAGGGCCTTATTAAGATTTAGAAAAAAATTTGTCACCACCTTAAAGAGATTTTATATACCTTTTCATTGATATATATAACTCCATATCGCAAAATTCCGCATGTAGACTCATTTTGTGCGAACCCTACTATTAAACTATTATAGAGCCAAGTCGACTGTACCAAACGGAGTCGACCGAAGTCATAAATCTCTTCTATCCCCTAAAACGCCACATTGAAGGCTAGAACTAAATTAGACACACATGAAGCCTTTATTAGCGAAGTGAATGACTGGGTGATTAAGCTTGAATTAACCCTCTAATTTCAGGGAGGGCATTCCCCGGTGTACCGTTAGCAAAATGCATCGATCGCTAAGTTCGAGGAACTTTGGTATACTTTTTGGTAGGTTTACAATAAAATGTGCCAAGTTCTAAAGATTTTCACATTACTTTCAGATCAACTCTCGTAGCCTGTGGTCTAGACCTTTCTTTACTTTTCACTTTTCGATTGGTCTGTGAAGTTCGTCACGTCTCATTGCACTGTCTACCTTCTGCGAAAGTCGAACCGTGTTGTGCCTTTCCGGTATGAATACCGGTAGGCCTACCCTTTGTGATAAATTGTGCACAGAGAGAGAGAGAGAGAGAGAGAGACAGACAGACAGAGAGAGAGAGAGAGAGAGAGAGAGAGAGAGAGAAAGAGAGATAGACACACACAGAGAGACAGAGATTTATGAAAAAGAGAGTTTCTTCAAGATTGTGTGGCTAAGAGTGTCCTGTTTTGATATATTTCTGTAATTAGCTTTCGTATTAAATTTTTTAAAAATTTAAGTTTTTCCTGGCTATTGCAGCCAAATGCGAAATAAAGGGAACTAACTACAAAATATAATTTTCTAGCAGAAGAGAAGCTCCCTAAGCTCCAAGGAAAATAACACTAAAAATTATTAGTTATGTACCTTTGACCATAAATTTTCTTAAAAATTTCTAGATTATCTTCCGGGATTGGCATGGATTGGATGTGTAAATGCCATGTGGAAAAGCTATGTCTTCCGGTGGCAAGACGGTGGGTGCCAACGTTACTTTGAATCGGTGGTTCGAATAATACTAAAGGCAAGCATGTTTCGGGCATTTCCACTAACAGGCTGCTTCTATCCACTGCTATTTTCATACCTTACAACTTTTTAATCGATCGATTGCGCAGTGGCTGCTCAGCTATTTATTCTGATCTTTAGAACATTAATGTATATGAGGCACACTTTATTGAATCTTATAGTTTGTAGTCTGTGTTTTTTGTGTACGGCTGAGTGATGACTGAGTGTGCTTCCAGATTCAATGACTGGGTTTGCTGAGATTTAGATCTTCCCGTTTAATAAGCAAGTCGCATAGAGAAACCATGTACGGACCTCAGCCATGAAACTTCTTTTTTTTTCACCATAATGACAAACGAGTTCTTAGCTCTTGTCTTCATTTACGGTTCAAAGAGTTTAATGTGGTTGATAATTTGAATATTTTGGAAAGATAAATGTTGGGTTGATTAGCAATGCAAAAAAAAAATAGTTTTACAAAAGCGTTTTAAATTATGGATTCCCCGCCTCGGCGCTAGCCTGCTTTTAACAATGACCTGCCGCAGTGAACTGGGTTATTTTTGAAACACATAATGTCTTTTTCTTTGCTCGTGATTCCCAAACTCTAAAGAAAACAATAAAACTGATTTGGGAATATTTTGATATTGGGAATGAGAATAGAACACAAAGTTATCGTCCTTGCTTGCAAACGATTGACTTTAAAGAGAAAGTTTTCCAACAGGAACGATAGTTTTCTCTCTAATCTCATTTTTGTAGCGCCGCTTCTTTTAATACGCCAGTCTTGCATTGACAAATTTGATCTCATGTGTAAGTCCTAGATTACAAGAATCTCACGCATTATGGTTTTTATGTTTTAAGAAGATATTGTGGCAATGAAACTGTTGTACACTGATCAGATGCATATCTGAAACCACTTTGGTATGACTGACACAGGGACCTATATCATGATATGCGCCTTTTTGTCAGTTACGTTTAGTCCATACAGAGAAGTTCGGATACAAAAAAGATACCGCCGATATGCGTCTTTCTATTAGTCTACACATCTGTAAGTTTGGAGCAAAAAACCGAGTTGCATAGTTTTGAAAGTGCATGATTTTTCTTACTACTTACGATTCAGGTACGAGACCCGACTAGAAAGGTGTGCCTGGGACTGAAGGTCCACAATCTAACAAAAAGTGAATTTCGCCAAAATGCCGATATGCGACATTTTCTCTAATGAGGTCAGAATGCGTTTCGCCAACATTTTTTTTACGATCTAAAAAAGTTATGAAGCTGGCGTTCTGTAAAGTTTGCTTATTAGAGACCTTTAGCACACGCACCGTGTCTCACTACGCGTACGTGAAAATCGGGAAAGCAGATTGAGAAACTATAAAAATAATGAAACCAGTTTCTAAAAATAGACCCACAGACGTTCGCGTCATTTCATTATTTTTATAGTTTCTCAATCTGCTTTCCCGATTTTCACGTACGCGTAGTGAGACACTGTGCATGTGCTAAAGGTCTCTATTGATATTGTGAAAACGCATTACATGACACGGGAATAAGGAAAAGCTTACAATATTACGAGACCAATGGGCCACTTTACAAAAAAAAATGTGGAGAAGTTCGTCTATCCCTCCAAGTACTTAAGTCTAGATGAAGACTGTTTGGACACATATTAAGACGAGATCCGTGTATTCCGGCAAATGAAGCAATGCAGTTATTTTTTTGTAGAAAACAATAAAAGACCAAGGGGTAGACCAATTTCAAAACTTCCAGTTACTTTAAATAACGACCTCAAACACGTTCCGGGCGAGAAAATAGAGACCTTTAGCACACGCACCGTGTCTCACTACGCGAACGTGAAAATCGGGAAAGCAGATTAAGAAACTATAAAAATAATGAAACCAGTTTCTAAAAATAGACCCACAGACGTTCGCGTCATTTCATTATTTTTATAGTTTCTCAATCTGCTTTCCCGATTTTCACGTACGCGTAGTGAGACACGGTGCGTGTGCTAAAGGTCTCTAATGACTTTAACATCACAGAAAGACCTGGATTTATTCATTTAATTCTAGACATTGCAGAGAACCGAGACCATTGGAGGACCTTAACCGCGGAGATAAGCAGAGTAGCAGCCGAAGCTGTGCGGTCAAACGACCCTACAAGCGAGCAGCTATAATGAGTGAGTGATGGGCTACTATACAAAACCACAATAGATGTCAAAAAAGAGAAAAATTATTATTCTTTAAAAGTGAAGAAAGTATTAAAAAAAAACAACCACAGAGAGCCATATTATTACACTAGCTGCCTAGAATATATCTAGCCCTATCAAGTTTCTTGACTTATTTTGTGCAAATCCATGAATCCTTGAAGCTCTTTCTCCTTGGAAAACCGACTTTTATTTTTTTAATCTTTGTTTTGATTGGGTGCGAGAGCTAGATCAGATACCCAGAATCATACTCCCAGATCATCCGAGCAAGAACATGATGTGGTCTAGTCTATTAGTAATAGAGGTAAAACAAGTCGAAAGGCCTTTAGTTGAAAGTCAACATTCAAAAGCCCTATGGTTTTTTTTGTTTGTTAGCAAGACTTTGATATAGCTTATACGTCCTATTTATATTCTGTTTCATACTTTTATTGAAGAAAAAAAACTACCATATAAAAAGAAGCTTCCTATTAAAAAGTTTATCT
>BMAT01009680.1:1551-12645 GCA_019649035.1 Elysia marginata | reverse complement strand
CAATCTGTCACAAAAAGGCGATGGGTTAGATGTCAATAAATTTCCTTCTCATTTATACAGTTTATTATCGGTTCAACGAACATGTAGTAAAATAACCTTGAATAATAACCCCCCCCCACACCCCAGCTTTATGTAAAGGCCCATCAAATATTATCATCCCTTTCTGTGTTGATATGATAACCATCGTTTGAATAATTTATACTCGGTGCTGCATGCGTCGAGTTTTTTTGAAAATCAGTACCTTGGCGGTTTCTAATCAGTATTTTGAAAGGCGATTGAATTATTACCTGATGTGTTTTTTTGTCCAAATGTGTGGGATGCCACGATTTTCACATAACACAGCGTTGCATGATATTTAAAACATTGTACTTTTTCTAGTTTTAAAACATTGTAAAATTGCATGAAGCTATAAAAATGGATGATATTAGATTTAGAACTTCTAAAATACAAAGAGCATAATGATTTACTTTTAAAAGGCGTTTTCAAATACCAAAATTTCCGACATCCGACTTATTTCCACTGGTCGCGAGACATCTTTTTTTTTTACAATTATAATGACCCATTACAAGCGGTTAAGGACTGAAAATCAGATCTTATAGTGCTAGAAACGCCTATAAACTAACTACATGTATTCATTTAAGGGAGGCAACCCTTCGTCTGCCCCAGACAGCATTGTCTATTTTTTTGGTTGTGTCCCTTTGACTATTTAGCAGATTGACCTGAGCGACTAAAACAATTTTTTTTCATTAAGTTTACAGCTGATGGATCATTAAAAATCTTTTACGAAAAGGGCTGAAATCAAGTTAAGGTTTGACCGTAAAGTGGTTGAAAATAAAACCGCAGGCGGCTTCTATTCGACTCAGAGAACCACATATGTAAAACGTTTGACAATCGAACAAAATAAAATTTGTTGCGATATGAACTAAATAGCTATACAGAGCTTGTTAACGGTCTAAAAAAATTTAAGACCTGCTCTTTTTGACCAAAAGATGGACCTCAAAGGACAAAATTTTGATATCCTGGTCTTTTTAAAAAATTAAATATTGCAGTTGATAGATTTGAGGTCGAATGAAAAAAAAAATGAACAACAAAACACAAGATTTAAGATTTTTATAGAAACTGAAAGAACTTAATAAAACAATACCCAATTATACTCTGTAACACTTCATACATACTTTTCACATTATTGTCATTCAATAGGAATATTTTCCAAGTCCACATTTAGCGCACCTCAATTCATTTCGTGGGATTGCTTCACGGTGGTTCTGACCTAAGTAAAATCTCTCGTGCACCTTCGTAAACCTCTTCTTCCGCCTTCCTTATTGTAGATAACGCACCTCTTTATATGTCACAACAGGAAATGTGTCACACAAAAAGGTGCGCAATCTGAAAAAGGAAGGCTGAGAAGATTCGTGTTTACCAAGATACACGAGAGATTTAAGTAAGAACAGTTACCACATGTTTCAGCGTTTCAAAGCCTAATACAGAGCTAGGAAACAAACAAACAAACAAAAAAAAACCTTTGTGTCCAGCAAGACAAGAATGTCCTGACCTAAAATTTCGCACCTCTCTTTGTACTTGTCATTTTAGAGCTATATTTTATATGGGTGTGTCAATTTACAGCGAAGACACCCCAATGTGGACTTAGTGGTGAATGAAAAACAGAATTGTTTTCAAAAGTCGATGCACACATTTTTTAAAAGACATGACACAGAAAACGATTATTGATTTTTAAAAAAATTGCTCTATATAAAGCAAACATAAGGCATTTTTTTTTTACCTTGGACAAACTTTTTCGAGACAGTTTGTTTACTAGATGATTCTGCTGTTTGGGACAGGCTAAGACCTAAAAATCTTCCCTTAAATTTGAGCTGCAGAACTAGATCTAGGCCTAGAATTTTTTAAAATCTGATATGGCATGCCGCTTTTCAACTGTCTTGACCTTAATTTCGACCAGTCTGTCCTTTCGATAAATGCATGCGAAATGCAAATACTTCAACTTTTGACATGGAATAAAAAAGGTGAGCGATTCACGACAGAACAATCTCTTTTGATGGACACACTGCAAGCACATTAAAGCTCAAGATTTACAGCGGGATTTGTCATTTTAAACACTTAACGCTTCGGTGTCACATAAAATCATGTAGGCTAATGAGGTTGACCTCTATCTCCCTGGACGTAATCACGTGACCAATGTTATTATCGCAGAATTGGGTATCAAAAGTGTTCTAGCCTTAGATCCCACCCTCACGACGACAGAAGTGTTATCCACACAGACACCAGACCCGACGGTCAGACCATACCGTTTTCTGGTGCTAAAGAATTCACACCGGCAAGATAGTAAGCACAAGTAGTAACGGCGACACGCCCACACTGACACCCGACGTCTCGGACCAGACCGTTTGGGAATGAGCGTGTTCATTCCAAGATGACCGTCGGGGAGAAGGGGAAACAATTTGTGTATACTTTCTTCTACAAATGATTTCCCCTTCCTTTCATCATGGCTATAATTAGCATTTCGAAAGCCGATCTCCCTTCAACAACACGTGCTTTTCACGGAACTGTGTCAAAAATGGATGACGAAAGTTTGATACTGTGTGTTCAACAGAGACCAGCCATTTATGACAAAAAAGAGAAACTGCATCACAACAGAGATTATATACACAAACACAATGGGAAGCTATTGCCCACGAAATGAAAAGTAAAGGTCAGTAGAATATATATTTTTAAAGTATTTATTTTTGCTCCTTTGATTTCGTAGTCGTTGCCATTGTTGCTGCTGTTGCTGTGTTGCTGAAGCTACACTGCTGTGATTGTTAATGTTGTATTTCTATTGCTATTATTGACTGATTTGTCTTTGTTTTGTTGCTACTATTGTTGCTGCTGCTGTTGTTGTTGTTGCTGCTGCCGTGCAGCGTGTATTTTTAGTTTTTAAAATGTATTTTTGTTGTTACTGCTGACTTGTTGACGCTGCTGCTGCTGTTGTTGTTGTTGCTGCTGCTGTTGCTGCCGTACAGCGTGCATTTTTAGTTTTTAAAATGTATTTTTGCTGTTACTGCTGACTTGTTGACGCTGCTGCTGCTGTTGTTGTTGTTTTTCCATAGCCCAAAATTTATTCAGGTTCGGTAAGTTTGTCAACATATCCGTTTGCCAAGGTAAGCTTCCTATGGGTGATGTAAAGTAGTTCATGAATGTGTTTCTGATTTCTTTTCCTTCTTCAGATTGTCTTCCAACAGATTTTGCTGTGGTGGCAATTAGATGTGAATTTGTGTCATCAGTGATTGTGCCCACTTCTTTTATTCTTTCTGATTCCCTATTCTGAATGTAGTTGTGAAGGATGCATGTTGCCTTCACAATGTCTGTGGCAAAATCCACTTGTACTTCCACTGGCTTCCTCAGTATTCTCCACATGCTGGATAATATCCCAAAGGCACACTCGATTTGCTTTCTTGCCCTAGACATTCGGTAGTTGAAAATGCGCTTCTCGTCCGACAGATCCCTTTGAGGGAATGGTCGCATTAGGTTTGGAATTAGAGGAAACGCCTCGTCCCCAACAAACACGTAAGGTGCTTCGATGTCGGTATTGGGGATCTTTGCTGGATCGGGCAGATGCAGCCTCTTTGTTCTTAGCAGCTGAAAAAAATTAGAGTTTTGAAATATGCCTCCATCACTAGAGCTCCCATATGCTCCCACATCGATGACAACAAATTTGGAGTCACAAATTGCCATTAATACAATGGAGTGGTGCCCTTTGTAGTTGTAGTATTGGGAACTTGAATCAGCAGGAGCTTTCAGCTGCACGTGCTTGCCATCAACGGCACTTGCACATAAAGGGAATTGCCATCTTTCATAAAAGCCGTTGGCTATCTGTTCCCAAGCTTCTTTATCTGGCACAGGCATTTCTTGAGGCTGCAGGTTCCTCCAGATAACTTGCACAGTTTCTTTAACAATGACACGAACTGTCTCATGCCCGAGTCGAAAGCGGAATGCCAAAGACTGGAATGATTCTCCAGTTGAAAGAAACCTGAAAAATAGAAATTTAAATAATTAACTAATAGATCAAATGTCTTTTCATTATAATGTGTTCAAAATATGTTTAACGAGATTAGTTGAATAGTTTTCAAATAAGATTATATTTTCTGTTTTCAGTGACCACAGTGAAGACCAGATGGGGCCACATCCGTGACTACTTTTTGAAAAAGTATCGAGAAAACAAAAATGTTAAGTCTGGCCAGGCAGCAACAGGAAAAAAGAAATGGCATCTTTATGATGCTTTATCGTTTTTGATTCCTGCCTACGAGCCGCGGAACACCAGCAGCAACATTGCCCTAGATGATGTGATCTCTGAAACAGTTCAGGCAACAGCCGGTTCGGACGCTTATACACAAGCTTTATCTCCAATGACCATCAGGCCTGAATCACCAGCATCCCTACCACACATTATGCTTTATAAAAGGGCACAGAAGAGGAAAAACACCAACGCTATGGCATCTTCTGTGGACGAAGAAATTATCAAATGTCTGCGGCAGCCAGAGGTTGATGATGAGGATGAAATGTGAGCAAAAAGCCTGCTCCCTTCTTTGAAGAAACTCGACTATATAGAAAAGCTAGAGTTTTGGTTGGAGACCCAGAGCAATTTACTCAAATACGTACGGCGCAGAGAAGATAAAGAAAGATCTTGTTCACAAGAGTCGTCAAACTACACCTCGCAAGGGTCATTCAACTATACCTCACCACAAGGGGCGTCTAACTATACCTCACCACAATGGGCATCTAACTATACCTCACCACAAGGGGCGTCTAACTATACCACTGAGGAGTATTACCAACAGCAGTGGATGAGTTAAAAACACGTTTCCATCTCCTAAACATTCCACTTTTTACCCTTTGTTAGACAGAGATAAAGAGAGGAGATGTAGCTATCGGTCTTCATTCTGGCATAATGTTAACATTTTAAGTTTCGAAAAATTATTTGTGTGAGCATATGTGTGTATCTTTTCGTTTGTCACATGGAAACACAGAAAGGTCATGATAGTGACGGAGCCATCTTCAATGTGCTGCCACTCAGGTGGGTGACTTAACCACAACAACAACTTACTCCTCCTGCAGCACGCCATTTTCACAACAAAACGGTGTTGTCTGACCGTCGGGTTCCGGTTTCAGTGTGGGCGGCGGAGCCGGCAAAAAAACGTCGGGTCTGGTCTGATCGTCGAGTCTGGTGTCGTGATCTAGCCATAGCAAGAACGGCATGCTAGAAAGCAATTCAAAGTGAAAACTGCTAATGTGGATGGAACGCCCCCAAAAACTTAAACTACGGTAATCCAACAGGCGGGAGTGATAAAATAAGCATGGTAAATGTTTTTGGTCGCCCTTACGGCCATATTAATAGGGGAATTTCTTAGAAGGGGTCAGTTCTACACCACGCCTAAGTCACATTTGGATAAATTCTGAGATAATGAAACAGAGGCCTTAATTGAAGGGATGCCACTCTTTCAATACTAGCAATGAGTCGTTTAACGCCCTTTGTTTATTAATCTTCCTTTAAAAAACGGATTTGCTCAAGACGATAGCTTACCTAAGCCTACTTACTACTTCTAGGAACTCAATAGACAATTTTATTATGTTGTGATGCTCTGCATTATAATTATTACTTTTTATAACAACCAATCGTTTTATTTTATCAACAATTCTATGAAGCATTTGTAGTAAGAACAAATAAATTTTCTATGATACACAGCATTAAGTCCATCTTTGGATTTAGGTAGTACAATGCTGCATGCACCGATTTTGAAAACATAAAAAAAAATCTTTTATTTTTTAATCCGTTTATCTGCCTTTGTGAGAGTAGACGGCTGAACTGCGCAACGTTCGGGAGAACTTAAATTACCGTACGGTAGTCTAACCGGCGAAACTGACATAATAAAGGGTGCTTGATGTTTTTGGTCGTCCCCAAGGCCGTGAAAGGGGAACGGCGTGTGTAGAAATCAGCGCACTTCTTATAATAATTGAATTCGATTTGAAAAAAAAAAGTTTTGCTGCAATGTTAAGCCCAGAATTGTAACCCAGAATTGTCACACAGGTCTGTGAGGTTAAATAAATAAGCGTTTTCAGACAGTATTAGGTTACTGTAGTTGCCAACTGTACAGTAACAGGTCGGTAAACTATTCAAATGAGTTTGGATCACTTAAAAAAATGCGGACCAACGCAGTTCGAATCTCTGTGAAAACTTCATTCAAACCTACGGGTTTTTTTTATCAACGAGTCGTCAGGTCAAGTGTAGTGGGCTTAAGGTGTTTGGACAAAACTGTTGAAAATCTTATATGCTACCTCTACTAAATCATAAGAGCAAAAATGAGTAAAAAAAAACTCCGACATTTTTAATTGTTTAGCCTTCCAACAACAACAACAACAACAACAACAACAACAACAACAAAAATCCAGTTTGTCGAACTCATTGCTAAAAAGCTCATTCTTAAGTTAAACCTACTGTATGTCCTGAGCATTTCGAACTTCAGACACTGATTAAGT
Source organism: Elysia marginata (assembly GCA_019649035.1). NCBI lineage: Eukaryota > Metazoa > Mollusca > Gastropoda > Plakobranchidae > Elysia > Elysia marginata. Next base: position 6,117 of record BMAT01009680.1, on the reverse strand, counting down.
TTATTTTTCAAATACAAAAAGCCAACACAAAGGCTTCGAGATAAAAAGTACCCCAGCCTTTCCTACTCCTAGTCCTAGACACAGAGCTTATATTCCTTTTCTAAAACAACCGTTTCAGTGCATTAATTATTGATTATTATGACGTGCATAGTAACCTCCCAATATAACTATGGTGTCTATAAAAATGTTGGTATAATTTTACCCCAATGTTTTTTAAATTTCAAATTAACGTTGCCCAACAATGCTACTGGACTCGTTTTGTTGGAATGCTAAAGAAAAAAAAACTGTTAAATTGTGCATGGGCAGTCATTAATTTTTTTTGTTTCTTTTCCGTTTTAAAATAAGATACGGTACATTAGAACTCAAGGAACTTTCCTTCGCGGTTGGTCTGGACGTAACCGAAATTCCATAATCAAGAATGCCATGGTAAATACTTGAAGGGGTCAATCTACACCAAACCTAAGTCACATTTGGATAAATTTTGAGCCAATACCACAGAGGTCTTATTGGAAGGGATACAACTCTTTCCGTTCTAGTAATGAGTCGTTTAATGCCCTTTGTTTAGTAACCTTCCTTGGAAGACCGATTTGCTCAAGGGGTTAGCATATCTAAGCCCACTTACTACCTCAACACTAGGATACCAATATATAATTTTTATTTTTATGTTGTGATGCTTTTTTATTATAAAAATCAGTCGTTTTATCAGCAACTCTATGAAGCATTTGCAGTTGGAACAAATAAATTTCATATGATACCCAGCATTAAGCCTGCCATTGAATTCTGGTACAATGTTGCATGCACTGATTAAAAAAAAAAAAAACAGAGAGAAAATCCCTTCTGACCCGTTTATCAGCCTTTGTGAGTGTGATTTTTTCACTTGCATTTTAATTTATTAAAAAAGATAGACACTGAAAACATGTTTTCCTCATTTTTCCTCAAAACTTGTCTGATGTGACATAGGTGTGGTATAGAACTGGCCCCTTCAGTAATTATGTGTAATGCATTGGCTTCACCCAGAAAAACAACAAAACCATCACAAAACTCAAGTTTCTAGTCCCATTATGTGGAGTTTTTTTTTTGCCTAGCACAAATACCTGTGCAGTGAAACAGGGGTCCAAAACGATGTTGGAAAAGAAAGTCGGAAATAAGACGAGCAAAGCCTCTTCTTTAAAAAAAAAACGAATGTTACTCACAGACATTAGTTGTGGCACTAGTTATTCTTTTTTCGATTTTGTAATAGCTAATGAATATGTAGCAATATTATTTCACACAACCAGAAAGTGGAGGAAGAAAAGGAACTTTTAGCATCACTGATGGAGAGGACTAGTATCAGTATAACAGGAAATACGTCGCCATTAAAACCTGGACTGACGACAGACGTTAATTCGCTCTCAAAATTGTACCAAATAAATAATGCCTTTAGTCAGACCATGTTAGCATGTTTTGAGAAAAAGAGGTATAATTGCATTTTCTCAATTATGAAGGTCCCGACATGTGCACATGTGACTGAATTCAACTAGTCGCGAGATATATTTACTTAGCATAGAAAAGACTTGAGTAGTGGGACTGTTTTGTCGAGATGCGGTGGACGTTATAAAAAGGTTAGTTATCCTGTGTGTCCACCAAGACAGAAACGGCCTAAACGCTTTCTCACTTTATAAAGGATTTTTTCTTCTATGAGTACCTACTAAAAGCGAAAATGACCCTACCATAAGACTATGCGCTTTGAGAAATGGAATTGGTTAAAACAGAGAGCAGACTGAAAAGCTTTTGGAGACCTAGATCTAGACCTACCATAGTGGTTTAAACAAACAACTTACTGTTTTATTTGAAGAATCGTTAATACGCCCTTTAAAATGCAGTTTACGCAATGAGCTTGTAAAATTTGATTTTCATGTCGATTTTTATAGGAAGAGGTTACCATCTGTTTAAAAAAATGTGTTGCAATTTAACTTACATAGTATAAACAGGTACTTTATTGACCTATTATAGAAATGCTATATTTCGTCAGCCGATTCCAAAGGCAAACGATTTATAATCAAGCCGTTTCTCTTTTCATGGTCACAGTCATAGTTATGGACTAATCTTTGACACATTTATAAACTAAATTTTTGAATTATGACATGATGATATCAATAAATCCTTTAAAAATATTTGAAGCATTCAAAATTGGCCTAAACGCAGAACATGCGCGCTACAGTTTTCTCTACTTCGAATCCCACACCGTCCATGATTTAGCTCATATCTCTACATGTCTCTATCATAATTATGCTATATGGAGGTATTTTACACAGTTAAACGAATTAAATAACAATGTGGCAATACAACGCAGTCCTAATGATACCATTGATACAAAAAATGCAACGCAAAAACCAAAACCACAGTTTGCTAAAAATAAGAACCAATCAACACGAATACACTGAACCATCTCAGTGCTTTATGCACTTCGGAAGCTCCGAACAAAATATGGATTTTTATTACATAAGAGCATATAAACATAATCATAGCAGGTAATAGTTTAGCATAAAGCTAATTGAATGCAGCATTCTAAAATTTAAGCTTTTTCGCTTTTCATAATCTTGTAGGGCACTCTCGCTGTTTATAATAAGGACAAATTGAAACATAGACATACCGTCGGCATGCCATCGTCTGTTACTGGTATGGTCCTAAATCTACTCATCGCATTGCCGGCTGTCACGATCTAACAGTGTACACTGTTCTTCCCTTTCATTCAAAGTCCACAAGGGAGAATACTTTTCTCCGCAAATGTCCTCGCCGTCGGTATTATTTATTTTGAACTGCAAGTATTCCCCACAGGTTTTTTTTTACTTTCGTACAATGCTCAAGTAGTCAGAGTACTTCAGAAACTATACTTTATCACAAAAATTGTCAGCTTAAATACGGAATAATAGTGTTGATTTTTGAAATCGAAGGCGATGAGAACAGGAGAGAAAATTTCGATAACGAAAAGATTTAGTTCTATACTACGTAACAGGAAAAGGTAACAGTTTACGAAACCAATTTCTAGAGGCCCACAATCTTTACCTACGATATATTATTTGAATGCGTCTTAATTGTTCTAATGAACGTGACAATACGGCCATTATTATTTTTCTGAAAATAGCATCTAAAAAAAGAAAGGGTCTTCTGCCTATTCTTTGACAAAGAGGAAGTCAGTGATTTATTTTGCATTGCATGATGCTTGTATTTTGATGTGTGGCAAACGACCTGAAAATCAAATTCTATTTTAAAAAATAGAAATTTTTTTGCCAACCGCTGTGGGTTAGGAACATGGCTAAAATCCCCCAATTTTGTGTTGATAGATAGGGTAATGCATGCATCATTCTAGGCACCAGCACCAAAATCTGAACTTTTGGAGGCTGAAATAATCATGAAGAATTTTTTTTCCATTTTTTCGTTTTTTGCTTTATACGTTAATTAACGGGTGACATGCTATATAGCAATATATTGACCTAAATTAGCTCAGAAGGACTACACATACGAGTTCGCTTTTTGCAGATGTCCAAGAAAACCATGACGTCATGTCTCATTCAGCTCGGAGCCAAGTAGATCTATGATACTTAGCTGCTCTAAATAATATTTCAGTAGAACAGGGTTACTAATGTATACTCAGCTGTTTTAAATCGACATACCGGCATGAACTAAAAGCCCGCTATAGAAACTAGAGTTAGATGTATTTTATCAAGATTAATCTTGCAGCAGAAACTCATACTCTCATACTATTGGGCCAAAATAGAAGGTGGGTGAGGAAGAGACAGACACGAGCAAACCTTTGCAGACAGAGCGAATAAGATAACAAAGAGAGAGAAAACTCAAAGACAGAATATTAAACGCTCAGAAGGTAGATCTAAGCCTACGAAAAGAAGATAAATCAAATTAAGGACTGTGAAATGTGTTCACATCCAGTGACGCGGCCTTAACTCTGGCGGTGTCGAAACGACGGGTCTCACACTCTACCTTCATAGATTGTCACAATGTTTAAAAATTGCGTTACATTTTAGTTGCGATGACCTTTGTCATACATTGTACTTTCCCAGTTCTACTTTTCGCCTATCCTTTTTCTTTTCTTTTTCTTCTTGCAACAAATATATTAGCGCTAAAAAATCTGTGTTTAAAGACAAAATAACATATGACCAAAAAGTAGAAACAAGCTTTTTATGAAACTAACCATTATGTTAAGACAAGATTTCACAACAATAGTATGTTGTTGTCTCATTAATTTTTAATGAGAGGGTGGACATCGGCAGTTTTTACATAGGATCTTGGCGTGTAGGTAAAACGAGGCAGCTTTAATGATATTATTTTAATATCGACCGTTTCACATTACGGTCATAAATAAATGACTTCCATAGGGGAACTTTATGTCCATATCGGTGAGAATATCGTGGTATCAACTGAGGGATACGCTTCTCTTTTGCTGAACAGCCTTAAGTGTAAAATGCAAAGAAATGGCTAAAGCCAACGATAAACGGATCACCTTAGTTCAACAAACTAAATATAAAAAATAAAATCATAGAGAAGGAGACGTAGAGAGAGAGAGAGAGA
>BMAT01009677.1:363154-377053 GCA_019649035.1 Elysia marginata | reverse complement strand
TCTCTCTTTCTCCATTCTACAGAGAGAGATCGAGAGAGGGACAGAACGACAGAGAGAGAGCAGTTAGAAAATGAAGGACAAGGATTTGGACTATGTAAACTAAAAGCCTACCCAAATAAGCATAGACAATAAGTTTGTCTGAAAAAAAGGAAATCAAATAAAATGGAATTTTTTACAAGACAGACAGAGAGAGAGAGAGACAGACAGACAGATCGACAGACAGACAGACAGAGAGACAGAGAGGCAGAGAGAGGAAGAAAGAGAGAGAAAAAAGACGGGGAGAAAGAGAGCAAGTCAGCGAGCGAGAGAGGAAGAGAGAGAGAGAGATTCAAACAGACCGTTGGAGATCAATAAATGTATGAAAGGGGCAACAGAGAGACAGGAAAATTAAAGAAGAGTGGTACATTGAGGCTGAAAAGTTTGGCGGGTTTCAGTTCCAATTTCTTGGGATATTTTTCCAAGAAAAGTGATTGACGATGCCGACGTCTTGATAGTGATAGTGTTGATCTACATTGTACTCTAAGGTAACGTCTCTCTAGTACAAGACTCCCTTGATTTTTTTGTTGTTGTTAATGCCCACCTACGTGAAACTTCTTTTTGTCTGTGTGTGCGCATGTACAAGAAGCGAGTGTGACGGCCTACAAACTAAGTCATAATAATTATTATAGATCTAGGCTCTGGATGTTTTACACAGCTTAGTAGCATCCTGATTTAGCAAAGCAGAGCTGACGGCAAGTGCAAGTCATCAAGATCGCCAAAACTAAACAAAAATGTTTTGAGAGGAAGCAAATCCTGAAACCTCAATGAGGATTTTTAAATTTCTTGTGCGTGTCCTCAAATTTTCGCGTTTCCGAGACTGATCGAGATAAACCTGTCTAGATCTAGTAGAGATTCTATTTTGTATTTTCTTTATATCAATCCTAACTTTCACTAAGAGTAGTAAGACAAGTGAAAATGACATCAAATATCGATCTTCAAGATTTCTCTGTGGAAAAAGATTAGTAAGCACAGTTTCTATGTTCAATAAAGGTTCACATAAAGACTGTCGTTTTACACACTGGGCAATTTTATAGCGTCAACTTGTTGAACTTAAAGTTCATGCCAATGTTTTGACCAATGAGAGATCTCTATCATCTATGGCTACAGCCTCCAGCATAATTAACGACCACGGGCATCCTTCACCTGGCAAGGGGCAAACTCAAGGGCGGCAATTCCCTACACCTAGATTTGCTAAATTGAAAATAACAATCGCTACGCGCATCTAAGCCAACCTAGCTGGTCGCGAAACAAAACTACGTTCCTGTGTAATAATACCGGGAAACTAATTTGCGTTATGTTTATAATACCGCAAAACAAAACTGCATTTATTATACCGCAAAACTAATCTTATGGTAACAGATCAGCCGATGTTTTGAGAAAATAAAAGTCCTGCAGAGAGCTAAAAATCCGGTCGACATGGCGAACTGCACTAGAAATTCCGGCCGTGCCGGAAAAAGCCGGCAATCTTTTACCCCTGATCAGGGATGCCACTAAACTTTTGGGAAAAAAAACACCAAAGAATCTGGCGCCATTTTATTGTGTAAATTAATAAATAGAAAGGTGTCATGTCATGGCACTGAATCGTCATTATTCATTGGATCAATATTGTTCACATATGTGAGTTCTTTCATTTTCTCAGGCTTACAAAAAAAAAAAAAAAACCCAGAAAATACATTTTGAAAAACTGTAGAACAAATTATATGAATAGCTTTTTTTCCAGCAAAAATTGTTAAGGAATAAGCACACATTTTGATACCTGACTTTAAAAACTCTGATACCGTTGCTTTTATCACTAGACCCTCTAGCAATTACACATAAAAATGTACATAAAAATACAAGCATTGAGTAAAGCAATCTCACCTTAATGGTATTGTCTCTTAGGCCACTGATGATTTTGTTATCATCATATTGGAGACAGTAAATACCTTTGCTGGTTTCACTCAAGCAATGGATTCTTTGCAGCTGGTGTTGGCCTGTGCGCCAATTTGTTTCTATTTTCTGTTAGGATTGAAATGGCAAAATAGAGAATAAAATGTATGTAAAGTATAAGCAAATAAAAAAAATGCTAATGAACCAAAAAATTGAACTTAGAAAACTGTTAAAACATAATTCTTGACATTGGAAAGACCTTTCTTATAAATAAAGTGACATATATATCATTTGATTAGACTATCTAAAATTTACGAAGAAAAATAGTTTTCAAAGACCCAAATGCAGTTTGACCATGATAAAGAGCCTATAATTATATTATACTCACCTCAATATCTTGGATTATTTGCGGATAGAGACTTCTGTAAAACTTGTGATCTTTTGGAGCTTCACCGTGTCTTTGCTTGAATAAGTATTTGTCCCTATAATTAATCAAACAATAGTAATTACTTCTAAAGTAAAAGAGCTGGAGATAAGCAGGAAGATTATTAAAAATGATTGCATAGTGACTTATGAAATTGGGTCACAATATTTAATAATGCCATGTCACATGTTCTAGAAAACTACATTTTAAAAGATTTTTGAAATGCCTTAACTTCAAGGGAAAAAAACTCCAAACAACTTTTTATTACAAGAATTTATAAAGATCAAGAATTTATGTTAACACTTTGTCTTCGACACCATGTGTGGTCCATGGATGTACCAGAAAATTTTAGCAGTAAAACGTATGGTACATAAATCAAGTGCCATGGAAACACTACAGAAGTAAATTGGTATAAATTTCGAGTTTATCCAGGTCCCTTATTACATGCTTACGGCACAAAAGTACTGCCATACCCAGGCACCACACCTGGTCTCGGAACCAATGGTCACTACTATTGGCCCTGCATATTAATTTCCTCGAAAACAAAAATCTCGCCAAGAATGTAAGAATGTTGCAGACGCAAAGAGTTGAGATCATTATTAAGAAGGGTAATATCTAAGTGTTTACCGTTCCGTCTTTCTTATTCTAAATTTGTTAAATCCAAAGAGAAAAAACTTGAACCTTCATGCATATTTTTCTGTCCATAGTTCTTGTGCTTGTCTGTTCAAAATATGACCACAAGTATATTCAACTTGTAATGCAAATAGCAAAATTAGGTTAAATATTTTTGTCGATAGGAGATTTAAGATGCAGCCTTGGGTACAATGTTTGTGTTTTCCTCTGACCCTTTTACCTCAACTCCCAATGAAGTAAGACAAAACACTTTTATTTGACAAATTCAACAGAATATACAAAGTTAGATCTCGTTAATTAAATATAATATCACTAAATCAGTCAAACAGGAAAAATATTCAAACCTTCTAATTAGGTCATGGTCATGATAAGCGATGACTGAGCTAGTAACTTTAATTGTCTTGGAACTAGTGCAAATGAGTTGAGATATTGATATTTCACATTGTGATTTTCTGCGCTTCCAACTGTTCAAGGGTGTTTGAAATTATGATTATCAGAACTTAGGTATTAGACTATGTATTGATCTAAAGAGAAATAGGAATAAATCTACAACTACTCTAAAATGCAGCATTATTGGCAGAATTTAGCACTAATAACTATTTCATATTAATATTTTGAGTAAAGAATAAAAAAAATTAATTTTAGTGTCCCTTTGACCTGAAAGCAAATTTTAAGTTACTAACAAAACAAGTTTTGATAAGTTGACAAACAAAACAAGTTTTGATAAGTTGACTAACAAGAAAAACATACTCACCATGACCTTCTTTCTGATAAACCTTTCCATAAACTGTCCGTTAGAACTTTTCTTTCAATTAGTTTTTTCCACTGATTACCCTCGGAAATAACTCTGTACCACTCTTTGCAAACTTGTTCTGCTGCACAGAGTGATTTGGCATCTAGATAAGCTAATATGTTTTCTGCAATGTGATCAAGGCCTTTTGCTGTGAAAAAAAAAAAGATACCAAGTTATAATGAGAAAAAAAAACAATTTTTTCAACTTTGCCACTGCCAGTCTGTTTTTCATGGCTTTATCTCTTCATAATTAAGCTCACTGACGACACTGACAAACCAGGCATTTCCAAACCTCCTAGACACACAAAAATTGGCATGAAATTGTACAAAGCAATAGAGATTTCAGTGGGCAGATTAGTTTGACAAGATGTGCCTTATTTTTTGCATATCTTGACTTTTATTCTTTGGGACCAAAATCTAAAGTCCCACAAAATCTAGATTTAGCCATGTAGGGTTTTAATTCAATTTCAAGTGCTCATGAAATGACGCGTTGTGCTCGTGCTGAATTAAATGGCATTAAGACAATTAACAAAATGAAATCAATAGAGTATCATTGAATTAGCCTTTGACTTGGTAAATGAACAACCAGATATGTTTTATAATGATGGCAGGCACATCAAACCTCTGGCTTATTATAGATAAAGTTCTAGGAACATCAGAGGTTTGATGTGCCTGCCATCTAAAAAAAAATATCTAAAGCTTCAATCCTTACGTACCTGGTAATGCTGAGATGAAGTCTCTTTGTAACATGGGTGTTAGAAAAGCATTGATCTGACCATGTTGGTAGTGGCACATGCGTGAAAGTAGATGTTCAATAAATATCACTTGTTGTCCTTCACTCCAATTGTCAAAGTATTTTGTACATGCATCCCTCTCTTGAATAAATTCATCTGACTCCATGACTTCTTTATTGATAATGGATGGCAGCAAATGTGTTGTTAAGATCTAAAAAAGAAAAAGATAGATCTTCAAATGTTGAAATCTACAAGAAGAAGTTCTTTTTAGAAAAGAGAAAATTTCTCTAAAAGAAAAGAGAAAATTTTAAAAGGAACCATAATTGCTGCTATGACCAACTCATTATAAGAAAGGGCTTTGTTTTGATGCATCATACTTAAAAATTCAAACTGCCCAGAACTTTGCTTTAGAAGACCTACATTACTAACCTGTCAGGAATCATGAAAGAAGAAGTACAACTTCAAGACATTTAATACTTTTACAGCTTTGAAGACAAAGTGCACGGAAATCCAAGTTCTGTGTTAAATAAATATGTCTTGCATTCTTATCCAAATGAGTCTTGAGTCGCAAGGCTTATTTTTAAGATATGGGCTTTCAAAATTCAGTGGGTGTTCAGGAAATTTTTTTTTTTAAATCTTAGATTCAGACACTAAAAGCATTTTTTAAACAACTTTCACATCTGATTGATGGTAAAATTTCATGTATGTGTTTAAATTTAGTAACTTAGTATGGTTGCTAAGCACTCTACACCTTTGTAGTTCGCTCAACTTTAAACGCCTTTTTCTCCCCTTTCACAAGTCCTAACCCTGCTGACTTCAAATGGCCATAACTTCACAGAGAAGCATGATAGAACCTATGTGTTTGTTGTAATTGAAAGTAGAGAAAATAAGCTTTTCTTTGATCCAAATATCTTATTTTTTCCCAATTTTGAATTAAGACTCATTTGGACTGGTTGCAAGACATATCCATGTCTCTCTTTCTATCCAAATAGGCCTCAAGTCAAACAGCCTAGTTTATAGACCCTTCACAGTTTGAGTTATGTGGGTATTCAAAAGCCAATTATTTAGAATTTTAAACAATGATGCTAAAACCATTCCTGAACAGTTTTCACACCTGATTCATTTTAAAATTTCATGTTTGATTCGTGTAATTTCAATTGGTGTGATTGAGCTCTAAGGTCTTCACATTCATAGTTGCGACTTGTCAAAACTTAAAATTTTAAGTTTCTCCGATTTCTGAAATTCTAAGCCCTAACCCTGTCTACTTCTAAGGGCTTTAATTTCACACGGTTCTATGTTTAAAGTTTTTCCGTTTGTTGTGTTTAAAAAGAGAGAAAATAATCTTGTCTGTGACACCAATGTCTTAATTTGGACGTAAGACTAGTTTAGGTCACTTATTAATTATAATATCATTGTTAACTTTGGATTATAGTAATTAACATTTAAGTCTTTTCAACATACTACAAGGAGAGTTGGATCTAAAATATCTAGCTAGATTTTTATGTGCAGCTAAGATTGCTAAAATAGGCCCAAGCTATAATATCTAGATTTGATCTACGTTAAAACATATTTTGGGTCCAGATTAAAATAGATCTTTAAGCCATATTTCCTTTATAGGCCTTGATTACAGCAAATTTTACTATTGTCATCTAGATCTAATATCCAGATAGGAATCTTTGTCTAGATCTAGCCAGAGCCATGTGCATCATTGGTCTGAACTATGAAGCTAGAGACTAGTACTACTATTAGCAGTAGAAAGTAGTATGAAGGTAACTAATAAAAGTAATATAGTCATTCACGACTTTATTGACATCTAGATCTAGTTAAGTTTATTTGGCGGTTTTCCTCTAGCTGAAAATCATAGAATCTATAGTAAATAGCTTTAGAAGACAGTGAAGAGCTATCAGTACAGATCTTATAATTCTTAATGCTAGACAGGAAGAACAACACAATACTCATCCACTGAACACTTCGCATCGGTTTTAACATCCCTTCATTATTTACAGTAGCATTTCTTCTACGATAGTGAAGCTGTTTCAGTCTTATTTTCAATGAGAATATGCCTCTATCAATTATTATTGTTTGGTACAACTGATAATAGACCACAAATTGGAAATATACATGCATTTTTTGAGATTTGTAAACATACTTTTAGTACTTCATCTGTTTTGTTTTAATATTGGACTTGAAAGAAATTTTAACAGAAAAATTATGAAATTACTGATCTGTACAGAAGAAAAAAAGGAAAAAAGGGCTGTTATAAAAGGTCGCGATTTTGTCGGTTGTGATGATGGACAAAGTATTTTAAGGCATAACAAAGACAATAAGGCTGTAATAAAAGAGCTCTTATTTATCTTGTATCCCTCTCAAACTACATCATTAAGTAGTGTTGAAAATTTTGTCCAAAAACACCTTACCGTTTAAAAGAAATAAAAGAAAACCATAATTGAAAATCTGTCGGTTGTGATGATGGACAAAAATTTCTCCTGCATCACAAACAACAGATTTTGAATGTGAGCGCTTCTATATTTCTTCATCAATTCACTTAATATTTCCGACAAAGCATTAATGGTGTAATTTAAGAAAGTCATAACATCACAATTCACATCAGTGATCATTATTTAGAGCATTGTCAGTTTCTGTGTTTTTTCTGAAAATACTTTCTCCCCCATCACAAACGAGAGATGAGGAGCACTTGGGATTAAATAGGGCAATCTGATTGGCCGCCACCATCAGTTATCTTCGTGACTCATTCAAAACTGGCTTGCTCCTGTTTCAAACTCAACTTCATTCATTTTTGCATTCTCTCTCTCTCCCTCATGATCTTAGCCTGGTTTCTCAACTTCATCTTCTCCCTTTCTCCCTTTCTTGATTGTTGAATGATTGTGACAGTTTCTTCTTCTTCTCCTTTTTTGCTCTGTCTCCAACCTATCACAATCTAGACCACAGACTTCAACCTATAACTAGCTAGACCGCTTGCAGCGGGCGAAAAAGCCGGCTGGCAAGAAGCCATACCAACTTGTGTCAAGTCGGTACCGGATGCAGAATGTAGGCATCGTTGGAGCTCTTCCCCTTCTATTCAAATCATTAGAAAAACACAAGACGATACACTGGTCATCATGGTGCACACCTGCTGTGTTTTCAAGTGGCTTAATTAAGGTTTGTCTGGCGCTTAGAGAGATAGAGGAAAGTGAGTGTGATCAAATGGTTTAATTAAGGTTTGTTTGGCGCTTAGAGAGAGAGAGGAAAATGAATATCTAAGGTTTGACTGGTGAGGGGAGAGCTTGGAAAGTTTAAGTTCTAATAGGTTACCTGATCTTGTTTGTATTTGAATTAATATATTTGTACTCTATAGAGTCATTAATTTTTCACAAGTATTAGTACCGGTAAATCTTACACAATTTTTACATAACTGATACTCACACGCAAATATTACTCATTATATTCTAATTAGGCCTATTGTATTTGCGGTTTATTGTTCCCTATTATAACAGTAACAAACGGACGGTTTTCTCTAGTAGTGTTTCAGGGTTGTGATTATATGTGCTTATTGATAATCTTAATTATGAAAAACATTAATTATAAGATAAGTTGTGTTACTATTATTAAGAATGATATATATGATAATGTATGTTAAAATAACAGATTCATATGCCAGATGATTTATTACGTTAAATTCCAATATGTACATTATTGTAATGTTTTGTTTTTTCTGGTAGTGTAGAGACTTCCTTGACAACGGGACAAATAAAAAGTTACTTCAAATCTTACATTATCTTTGCTCTTCTGATATGAACGTGAACGTTGAACTAAGACTGTAGCTCTCTCTCTCTCTCCATTTGCTTTTCCTTTTACCTTAATTCCATGTATTGGTATTATATTAAATGTCATTCCCGTCCGCACCTCTTCCTTTACCGTTATATGACACTTATGACACTTTCCTTTCAAGCTTAGTTAACACTACTATCGGTAGGCCGGCCTAGGGTAAGCGAAGCGAGACCTAGCCTGGGCTTGACACAAGTTATGGCTATGGCGGAACCTCTTATTTGCTCTGTGCCCATTGCAGCCAATGGTAAAACACCGGCCACAAGCGGTCTAGCTATTTATAGCTGTGATCTAGACCCAGACCTCATTAATCTGGAACTTGTTAAATGTAAGTTAACTCCTCTCGATTAAGAAATCTGGAGAAAGGCATTTTTTCTATCTCTCCTTCCTGATCTAAAATCCAAACTTTGTCTCTTCTACTTACTTTTCACAGTTACTCTCTATCTCTCTCGCTCTATCTCCTCTTTTTTATCATATCCACGCTCTCTTTCTCTACCCATTGATAAAGTCTAGATCTAAAACCAACGCCTTGTAATACATAAGTTGCTCTGGTAAAATTTATGGGCCTCAGGCTTATTTTTTCAAGAGTTCAAGAAAGCATGTCTAGAAATTTCTATGCAGTCGCATGTGATTTCAAAATCATGCTAATGAAAGCTAGTTAGCATGTAACTTTAGGCAAAAAAATGTTTAAAATGAGACAACACAAAAAAATCAACACTTCACGTAGCATCTAGCCTACATAAGACAACTGAATCTGAAAAACTTTAGGGCTTAAAAAAAAATATTTTCTATGTATATGCAGTTCTCAACCTTGTAACGGTGGAGCTGAATCTGGTGGACTAACGATAAACTAATGATGTCAAGGAATCAAACAAAGAACTGCTCAGACATACACGACATTGACAAAACAAGTTTTTTGTTTTGAATGTTTGCGTTTGGAAGTAGAAGAGCTCCTCTCACTCGGTAGCAATTAACACTACCATAAAATAAACAAACTCAGAAAACTTTACACCATAAAAAAAGATTTACATGGGTCATACCTGGGGAAAATTTGCATAAAAATCCTAATTTCAAGGCGCTTTATATCTGCGGATAACATATCATACCTTTAGAATCAGTACCTCTATTTTCAAGTGCTATAATACATAAAAATGTGGGTAATTTTGTAAATAAAGGATACAAACACTCTCAGAAAGTATTTATATTATTAAAATCTTTTAATTTATTATCAAGACTTAGGAGATCTACATTTGTTTGGTTCAAAGATTAATCTTTTTAATTTTTGTTCTTCAAATTTTGATGTTTTTCAATCAAAAGTTTGTGTTATGGTTTTGGCTTTCTTCTCACATCTTTGCTGAAGGATTTAAGTTTTTGATGTCCACTTTTTAATGCCCTTAAATTTTCAAAGCAACGTTTGTTTTCTTCAAAGAGGACTTGTGAAAAACTTGTCTAGTACTAGATATTACAATCTATCTGAAACAAATTTATAAGTCTCTGACTGAGGCCTATAAAAAGTATTATAGATAATCACCAAATCTAGACTATACTTCACTTTTCAATGCTCCCCTCAATAGACATTGTTGATGATGACAATAGCTTTTTAAAAAAGAGCTCTTTCCAGACTGTTTCTAAGTGGTCTCTCACTCTTCCACATTTGAAACATTTGCCGAAACTCTTAATGATTCTTATTAAGTTTTGTTTACAATCGAATCCTATAGCCTATTTATAAGTAATTATAGAACGTAGAGGTCCTACTAGATCTAGATGCCCTCATACATACTTAGGGAGAAAATGGAATCACTTCCATACCGACGCGCCACTTTGAAATTAATTTAAAGCACTATAAACTTGTTACGGTTACCTGCTACAATATGACTAATCCAATGTTAATGGATGAATATTCACTGGACATTGGTCTAGTGCATTGTATTTTTATATAAATGGAATTTTCTTTCACCACCCGGGACAACGCAAGTGTATATGTGACGCCATTTTGTAAACAGACTTCCTTCATTTCGTTACTTTTACTGGCGCGTCAATATGGAAGTCTTTCCGAGAAAATATAAAAAACTTGATAAGTCAATTAAGTAAAGCTCGTAAAACAGGTAAATCTATAAAGTTACCATAGCCATGGGCTTAGATCTAGAAGCTAAAACTAGATTCTAAATCAAGCAGAAACAGATCCAGATGCAAGGATGATAATGTTGAAAGTTCTACTTCTAGTTTTCTTCATAATCATATGCTCCAGGAATAAAACTATAAGTGTTTAGACACAATAATACATTAATTCCAACAATAGCCAGATCTTCAAATCAATTCACATCTTGTTCTAAAAAACTCAATTATTTCAATCATTAAAATCGCAATCGGCGACTTAATTAGAAAGGATCCGCAAAGCATGACATCATCGACTTTGCTGGTCCAATCCGGGCCATTTTCGGTCATAGATCTACGGTGTTCCTTTATCAAGGGTAACTACAACTGTGCTGAGTTCAATTTTAATGCAACTTGTACTTGGTCAGTAACTCAGTTTAACGGTATTAACCATCTAAAGGAAAGTCAAGTTTCAAAAAAGAAAGGCCAGCAGTTTACTATAAATTTATAAATAAGTGTTAAAAATTCGGGTTTTTCAATATAAATTATAATATTTTTTTGGAATCACTTCCATACCGACGCGCCACTTTGAAATTAATTTAAAGAACTGGATAAACTTGTTACCTGCGACAATATGACTAATCCAATGTTAATGGATGAATATTCACTGGACATTGGTTTAGTGCGTTACAAGTATTTTTATATAAATGGAATTTTCTTTCACCACTCGGGACAACGCAAGTGTATATGTGACGCCATTTTGTAAACAGACTTCCT
Organism: Elysia marginata; assembly: GCA_019649035.1. NCBI lineage: Eukaryota > Metazoa > Mollusca > Gastropoda > Plakobranchidae > Elysia > Elysia marginata. The sequence goes on along the minus strand of BMAT01009677.1, from coordinate 365,866 downwards.
TCATTTCGTTACTTTTACTGGCGCGTCGGTATGGAAGTCTTTCCATTTTTTTCAGTCGACCAATTCGAATGATACCGATACCATCATTATTCTATTTAAAGTGGTATCGTATGCAGCAGTTATTGTGAGTTTGATATACATAGCCCAGGGTTACTTGAGACAACTGAAAAACGAAGCGTCACAGCCAGATAAGGCACAAACATGATGGGCGCTTTTGAGTGTCGCTGCAGTCGCTTTCACTTAACAGCCTACAATCTAATCTAGATTAGATTTAGAATCTAGATCTACATTAGTTTGGTTTTACTGTTAGTTACCCTTTTGTCAGTTTCGTCGGGAAGGCTACAAGTCTCCATTTTTGTTTCCAAATGACTTGTCTCAATATCACTGGACATCATTGGTCGCAAACAGCTCTGTTTTCCTTCTGTTCACCTTTGTTTAGACTTGAATTGTTCAATCTAAACCTGATGAAAAACTAGATCTAAAATCTAGTGAGAATACCTAACGACCTAAATGTATACGTTTTTACTACTTATTTGTTGACAGGATTTGAAAGGCCATCTACAAGTCTGCATTAGAGCTGAGAAGGTCTAGATCTGGGTCTTGTAATCCTAGAAACTCTATTTCTAAGAATGATCTCAGCGATACTTTATCCACCAACAGCCTTCGCTTCCTCCTAGATTGAAGGCTATGCATGACGTCACGATAGTTTATCTCGTGTGAATGAGAGTTGGTTTGAGAACAACAAAAGTAGAAACAAATAACGCGCGGTTCAAAGTAGTATCATGGAAATTTTTGTCATACTTTTTATTATTTTCACAAAACTATACTTTGGTTTATCTGATGTTTTGTTTATTTATATAAAATCTGGTTTACAGTCTCCATCTCGAAATTTAACATCTGTCTCTTCATATAATTATCTAAAGCTGTTCTAACATTTTATTTTTAAACCCTTAGTCACACATATGGGCGGATAAAATTATCTAGTTTATCCGGACATTTCCAAGTCCAGCACAAAAAAGTCCATCCCTGCTTCATAAACCATTTACAATGTGCCTCTCGGGTGACATTAAATTTTGTTTAACTACATCTCTTTTTTTAATTTTGTTTCACTACATTTCTTTTTCAGTCATCATGCAATGGAACATATTAAAGCTTACTTTTCGTGCTGGTATATCTGCTTAAATGTCCTTTGTGGAGAGGGAGAAAATACTTTCTTAATTTTTAATCATTGAGTACAATAATAATAAGTATTTTATTCAAGTGGGGTACTTTCATTGGACTTGTATCAATAAATGAATTTACAATGGTAAAAGGTGAAAATAGATATTGATATGATTAAGACTAATAAAATGTTGCATTGATTGTTTTAGTTTTATTTTAGTAAAAAAAAGAGATGCAAAATCATTAAATACATTAAGTGTTTCAAAATGCGAGTTATAAATTTAATTAGATTGCTTTTAGGCATTTACTGACACTTTGTAAATAAAGGCGTTATCGATATGCCTGGATTTCACGGAATCGTAAAAATACTCCGATATTATGCTGATAGTGATTGGTACTAATTTTTGCTCTTCTTGTAATTATACCCAATTTTAGTTCAGGTTTAGGTCGTAAAAATGATGTGATTTAAACCGATGATAGTCGTTTCCAGCCTTAATTATTAGTAGAATAATCTTACTGTCACGTTTTGTCACAAACTAGATGAATAGCACAGAACATACCGTACCCACAATAATTATGCATGTCAGCTTAGGCCAGAATTGGCTTATATTTTTTTTATTTATGCATTTCACATAGCCCACGCTTCAAACAATAAAAACGTGAGAACTATTAACAAATATATGGGAGAAAAAGTAGGCCTATTTTGTTTGTTTTGTTGATTTAAAAATCGTTTCAACATAATATGAGCGAGCATGGGCCTAATTGCACACCGGCAGACCTACCTGTACACTGGAAACAATTATTAAGACCATTAGGTCTACCCCATTAACAAAATTAGATATACCTAGGTCTTATGAGTAGCGATTTATGTCGCCTGCCAGTGTCGATATGAAAATTAGTTTTATTAAGTGAGTAGGCCTATTAGGTCTCTATGGGCTAGACAAATTAACGTTAAAGTCTGCTATGGTGCTAAATTATCTGTGTAGGCTACAAACTGATTGTCTTGAAAAGCCTCCAAAAGTTTCAAACGCATCCCCGTTTCCCCTGTGATAACATTCGTAATCTTCGTTACCCTGACACTCTGCTGCACCATTTTGTGTCGTAAAGAAGTGGTTTTTGAAATTTTTATAAAAAGGTTTGAAATTATTATACTAGAATATATTGTGATATTGTGAGATACTCTGTGCTCTGTACGCCCCCCCACTCAAATCACCTTCATTCTAGGGTAGCCTAGGCCTACAAAAAACAGGCCACAGTCTAACCCAATACAACTGACTACCCCCCACTCACCATTAACTGCATAGACAGGTCATTGCCTAGTTCAACACCCCACCCAGCCTAATTTAACCAACTCAGCATGGTTTCTACTTTACAGCGAAAAGAACAGACTCTTTAATTATAATGGAGAGCCCGAATTTGGATGTTTTGACACACGGAAAAGGAAACCTGAATGATGTGTCACTGTTGTGTGTAAACCGAGGCCTACAAGCTCACGTCTACTTTCAGCAAAGAGGTTGAATAGAAAGAGAGCCAAGACACGCTGAATACGCG